>CM077167.1:152610313-152894796 GCA_039583875.1 Platanthera guangdongensis
TCGTGCGAAGTCTTCGATTCATGTGTGGCTGGCCTGCGTGCCGATGAATGAAGCCATATATTTGTAAAGAGAAACTTGTAAGACCTTAAGGCCAGGAGAGGTGTGTATTTGTATACATTCCTGGTTATATATAAATGTGTGGTTTATATATTTAATGGACATCCATTATGATGAGTTCTTGTAACTTAAAAATTCTTTTGCTAAAATGATTTGAGCTAGGATGCGAGTAGAACGTGATTTTGATATTCACAAGTAATTTCGCTGTTTGTTTGTGAAATATGGTGTGGGGCCCTGGCCGGACCCACTGTTATATTCCATATGACGAACGAAGGCGTCACAAAAGCCTCGTTGCAGAAGGTAACCAAGAGCATTAATGATTCTAAAAACGTTATGCTGAATTGACTTGCTGATGTAAAGGTTCAGATTGTCAAGCTGGAAAAGAGACTTGATGAGTGGGGACAAGAAGGTGGTACATCAATTTCTCTGACAATGTTTGCTCTCAAGAAGTATCTTCATGTTGTGAAAAATGTTGATCACAATGCTCTATCATTGATCGATCCTCACAACTGATCAATGACTCAATTCTATACAATTATGCTACATTATGCTAATGCTATCGCTGCCGAAGCCAAAAATGGGGAGGATTCCCGTACAGCAAAGGTGGAAGCTAAATTGGATTCATTGGGAACTTCGATGGTACAACACTTTAAGGGTACAAATGACTACATTTATTACAATTCTGAGTGGCTCTTTAATCAGCTGACAGGTATTCAAGTCCCTGTTGAGCCTGTTCCAACGACCGTCGAGGCTTATCCTCCGCAGGATTACTCTCAATACTAGACAGACTCAGAAGACTTCTCCCAGGTTCACATTGTTGATGCTGTGACTCCTGATGTTCAAGCTGCTGCTGCTGCTACTATTGCTGCTTTTTCAGAGGCTGTTGCTCTCAAGAAGAGAAAATTTGGGGAAGGAACATCTGAGTTCAGGCCAGGTCCTGTCATAGTAGTGCCCAACCAAGAATTGGAAGAGGTGTGGAGACCGACCTCCAAAGGAATTATCCTGGATACGTTTTCTTTGTACGAGCTCGGAGTGGAGAAATATAAGGACCACTACAATCAATAAGAATGGAACAAATACAAGGAAGCCTGCACCAGGAGGATGATTCATTTCAGGAAGTACAAGAATGTTGATCCTATACCTCCTCCTCCTCCTCCAAGATACTATACGAAGCCCAGAGAATACTTTAAGAGACAACTTTTGAAGAGAAAGAACAAGCAGATTTAATTATATATATATCTCTATTGTTAAGTGTTGTGGGCTGCCCTCCCAAAACTAAAAACTATATATATAATATACATATATAGATATATATATATATAATATATATATTATAAATATATATATATATATATATATATATATATAATTATATATATATATATATATATATATAATATATATATATCTGTATATATAATGTATATATATATATACACATGTATATTATATATATGATTTATATAATTGTCTTGTAATGCACGCTTTTATGTTTTTAATTTCATTCATCTTTTAAATTCATAATTTTGTTATTTGGTATGTGCAATTCACCTTAGCTTGTAGGATTTTGGCTTCTTCAAATAGGGGGAGATTGTTGGGTTGTATATACAAATAACACTAATTTGAAGAGGAGCCCTATCAAGCTAAGATGAATTGAGTTTGTATTTGATGTTGTTTTCTAGTTTTATACTTGCAGGTTTACTTTGCTAAGTACACAATAATGTCAGGTTACAGTGGGTCACTAAACACAGGACTATACAATGTAATCCCACATTGTGTATACCATCGTGTTGACTCACGTGTAATATCTCTATTGGGGTGTCCTTCTATCCCAAGTATAGGAGAAGGATCAAGGAAGGCCAAGGACCTGGATCCAGAAAATTGGAATTTTACTAAACAAAAATTCGGTGAGTATGGTTAGTCATATACGTCGAATTCGTTGAGTATACCCTTGATATACTTAGGGAAATTTCGCAGAAAAGCGGAAAATTCGCCAAGGAAAATTCATCGAGTATCACTGGCGATACTCGCCGAATTCCCCGAGTATCCCTGGTGATACTCGCCGAATTCGACGAGTATCCCAGGCGATACTCGCAGAATTCGACGAGTATCCCAGGCGATACTCGCCGATTGTGACGAGACATATGTCAATCACTCTGGATTTCTGGATAAGGAAAATTCGATGAATATCACTTGTAAATTCGGCGAGTATCATAACCGATATTTGACGAATTCGGCCGAATTTTACTTATGCAGTTTTTCCGAAAATTTCTCTGGTTCGGGATTTTCGGCCAAGCACAGTTATTTTTTAGGTTACGTTTTTGGAAATCTTTTATAGCCGTTATTTCGAATCTCTCTATAAAAATGGATAGGGTGATTTCAAAATGACTGATCGCTCAATTTTTGCCCTAATTAATTTTCAATTTCAAAAGATTCCAAAAGAAATAAAACTGCCGACCGCACCTACGCAGTTCGCGATTTTCTCCCGATCGGCCGCCGTCATGGTGCGATCTTCTTCAACATCGACTTCCTCGACTGGATTGCATCTTCTTTCAAGATCTATTCTACTTCAATTCTAAGTGTTTGAAGATCAAAAGCTAAAAATTCAAGTTCTTCCAAGATTTCATGTTTCCGAGTTCTACAAGTTTCAAGATCTTCTTCTACGAAAAACGTCGGAGCGAAGACTTGCTATCATTGTTGTGTTGTAATATTTATTTTCTTTTGTAGGAGATTGTTTCTCCGAGTTTGTAGATCCGTTAGTGGATCGAGGTTGTAGATCCGTTAGTGGATCGAGTTTCTAGATCCATTTGTGTATCGAGTTTTAGATCTGGATGTATATCGAGGTATAGGAGAGTTTGTTCTCCGAGGTGTAGGAGCGTTGCTCCGAGTTGTAATATTTGACGAAATATGAGAAAGGTGAAGTAGCCGAATCTATCCCTTCGTGGTAGATAGGCGAGGCAGGACAGTGAACGTACTCAATACGGGGAACCATTATAAATCTCTGTGTTTGTGTGCTTGCTTATTTTTGAGTAATTTTTAATCGGCGAAAAGACACAAACATCACCTATTCACCCCCCTCTAGGTGAGTTAGGTAGACGATAGATACTTTCATGCTCTCATAAGAAACTTCATCCACTTTTATATTCAAACAGATGATGTTTATTAGGTGATTCTCGACAAATGACGGTTTAACCCATGTGTTTATGACCATCGCCACCAAGCCAAATGAAGCCTATATCAATAAAAAAAATGCCATTATGACCAACAAATTTCAAAGTCATGGCCTTGTTTTTTCCTTTTGAGACGAAGCAGAGTGAATGACACTGCGAAACTAGAGAACTCTTTTATATGGTGGCAGCCATGAACACAATGGTGGCCGTGAACGCGATCATTATGAATGACATTCGTCAATGCCCAACCTCAGCTCAAGAACTCTAACTTTTATGTTTAAATTTAGGGATTTTCTTGATGAATGGCATGACCGTTGTCATTCCAAATATATATTTTATGAAGGTGGCATTTATGTCCAAACATAAAAATGAACAGTCGTAATGTTTTTTATCATGACCTTGATGGTAAGAGATGCATGACCTCTCTTTAATAAAATGCGTGCAAAGTTTGACTTAAATAATTGAAATTATTTCAAATTAGTGGAAATATAATTATTTTTTATTAATAATATTTAAAAAATAAAAATATCAATATGCTAATTAATATACATGAAAAAATTACTTTTGAATTAATAAGGTAATATAAAATTTGAAAAGTACTTTTTCTCCATTCATTGATCTAAAAAATGCCAATGTAATAATACTTTTAGTAACAAAACTTATGTTAATTATTTCTTAACAGTTATTAATAGTCATTGATGGGGATGAAGCTTCATTTAAAGCTTTGGGGGTGCATTTTACCACTCCTCCCTCATGATTTCTCTTATTATGAAGATCATGGGTTTGACCGGTCAACCCGCTTCCCATAATCTCCTCCACAATAGGAGGGTCATGGGTGTTGAAGCCAAAATCTGACTTCGACAAGAGTTCAAAAAATAGGGGCATAGCCAACACCTACTCGTCCCAAGCTCTGACCTCTGACTGGTCGTGAAGGACTAGAAACTGACCCAAAGTATCAGCATAGAGGTCCCACCACTAACCCGGAAGATCTCTGAGAGCTTCCACTCCAAAGCCAAAAGCTGGGCTTGGGGCTCCTCAGAAAGCACAGACAAATGTCTCTTAAGTCCCGGGAAAGATGTGTATATGTGCCCTTTCGGAAGAACCCCTCTGGGTCTATTTATAGTTTTCTGAATTGGATCTGCATATAACCATACTGGGTTTACCTGAAAATACCAGAGTACCCCTGGTTGGGTCTGTTAACAGCCAAACTCCGCATTTCTGAGGAGTTATACGCAGTCCATCAAGGGCAAAAGGGTAAAAATAGCCGAGGTAGAAGGGTAAAAAACCCCTGCGGCCTAGATTTGTCAAAATGGCCTTTCTTCTAAATGGCATGTGGGGGAGTATCTATTGGCGAGACGAATCTTCCTCCTGTCTCGCCAACCTTATATGTTGTGAGGCCTTCTCGAAATCATAGGCCTTCTCGCACCCTCAGGAGGGGCGTCTCGCCTACTACAGAGGCTATTAATCTCGCCACCTGCGAGTGGACCACATGGTCCCACTCGCCCATCAATTCCACTCACCTGCCTCATCTATACGCGCTTTGAGGACCTCTCGCGAGCCCGAGCTTGTACATAAGCCCCGCTCTTTTCGAGATTATTCTAAGCTGGGAAAGAACATCCAACAGAGGCTCGCTATTAATACGTATTTATTGACGTATTTATGAGAGAATCTTCTGGGTCTCCCCATAAAAACCTATAAATATGGGAGATCGCTCTCACCCTGCTCCTTCCTTGCAACACTGTTCATCATGTCACACAGCCAGAGCTTTCGCGAGCACCTTGCCAAAGTTCGTATGGAGAACAAGGCTGCCGTGGCTGCATACACCTTAACCTTAGTTCGCCCCCTACCTTATGTTCCATACTCTCCCTCTTGCCTAAAGGGGGTAAAATCTGGTGGCCCATCCTCTGCAAAGGATCCGTCTCGCGCAGTACAGGAGACCTGCCCCACCTATCCGCCCGCAGTCCAGGAGACCTGCCCCACCTATCCGTCTCGCGCAGCTGCTGCGGGAAGCATTTCACTGACCACGACTTCCCGCTCGGCACGCTTCCTGAAGAAGACTACCGCGGATTCGTCCGTGAGTACTTGTCGGAGGGGATCGACTCGTGGCCTCCCAAAGTTGGCGAATCCATCAACACTTACTACCCGGGAGAGCTCGCTTTCCCTGTCTCGCACTTTGAGGCGGGGTTGAGGCTGCCTCTATGGCCTGAGGTAAAATAAGTTTTCAAATACTTTGGCGTCGTCCCGACGCAGTTCAACCCGAATGCTATTTCAGTGTTGATCGCCTTTGCCTGCTATATGCGCCGGGAGCGCATCGAGTTCAGCTTGATTGTCTTTCGCAAGCTCTTTATCTACCACGCCAATGCTAATGGCGTCTCGTACTTCACCGACCAAGGGCTCAAGGTGTGCGAGACGCCCAACAAAAATCACCACTGGCTCACGCGTTTCATCTTCATCCATGACGACCATGGTTACTTCGGGGGCATCCCGCTCGCGCCAGTGTCTCCCCCAGAAAGCTTCTATGCCACCCCGCAGGTCAACGGCCCAGAGAAGTTATTGTATGAATATTTCGTCGGCAAGAACTTTGAGGCCAACTACCTGCGGTGAGGCCTCGATTCGCTGCCTCTGGTGCTCCCAGGTGAAGGTACTCTCTCTTTTCTGTCTCGCAGTGTCTGATTGCTTTTCCGTCTCGCCTTCTCATCGCCTTTGTTTGTCTTTTAGGGGAGCGAGTAGTGCCAGCCCATCCTCCATACAAAAGTAACATAAACCCTTCTAAGGGCCTTGATCTCGCCAACGCGGCAGCTGAGGCGGCGAGAGAGTCCCTGACTCTTGCCCCTCTCAAGAGGCCTCCAGGCGACACGGTGCCCTCTCGATCCAGCCCTCTAAATAGAATGAAGAATGTTGTGGTGGTCTCCAAGGGGAAGAAGAAGATGACCCCAAAGGAAAAGGAGATATCAGGGTCCTTGAGCCCTATCTCTTTGGGGGTCTCAATCACCTTGATCGCCTCACCAACAGGCTGTCTCGCCTACTCGCCAACAGGCCGTCTCGCCTACTCGCGAGACGGCACTCCCCAATCAACCTGTTGCCGCATCCAATCAACCAGCCGCTACCATCAATCAAACAGTTGCTACTGCCTCTCGCGAAGGCACTTCCTTCAGCCGTCCCGCCCCCTCTTCCCACATGAATTATAAATTGGGCCCCGCGATTTCCGATGCAGCTGGGGACCCTGCTCTGCTGTGGGGGCGGGACGCCAACCGCCTCTCCATATCCATCCTCCTTCCCCCTTGGAAGGAGCAGGAGGATCCCACCAGTCATGCCTTTGCCATGGGATACGGTCTCTACGGTGGTCTCGACGCAGTCTCCCCTGAGAGCGAGTCTACACGAGACCTCATTATGAAGTACTCCTATATCCAGATGCGGGCTTTGGAGTTCTCACACCGCACCGTGCGCCGTCTGATATATATCAATAAAAAATGGTCAGAGAGCGAGACGAGCCTGCAGGCGCAGCGGAAGCGGTCAGAAGATCTCGCCAAGAGGTTGTTTGATGCTGAGAGCCTCCTCGCCAAAGCCCAAGGTGGAGTGGTAAAGCGCTATCCTTACCCTTATTCTTTTTCTTTAGGAGCTACCAACTAAAAAACTGACATTTCGCAGGATGCCGAGACGGCGGAGCGGCTGCGCTCGCGAGCAGCGGCCCTGGAGGAGGAGGTCAAGGACTTAAAAGCCCAGAATACTAGCCTCTAGGCCGACGCTCCGTCATCGTCTTGCTGCGAGCCATTTCAGACACCTCCGCCGAACTATTCTTTTGATGAGGTCGAGGAGCAGTGTCGAGATGCTGGCATCAGTGCCGCGGAGCTAATCCTGAAGATGATGAAGGACCTAGGGGTTGTGAAGGACAATTCAGAAACGGTGACCGTTTGTGACCTGGTCCCCCAGCTTTTGGCTAGGAGAGCGAGGATTCTTCATCTGGCGAGGAGGAATGACGCGCCACCTCCACGATCTAGAATCCCTCTCTTCTCTTCCTTCTGTTGCTTCTTGTAAAACTAAGACAATCTTTTTTGAGCCTTTTTGTGTTACATAAAGATGATCAAATGTACACGTTATTTGTTGTTTTATTCTTTATTATGCGAAATGAATTTCTGGTTTGCTTTGGCCAGCGAGACGGTGCAATCCACCCGACTCACCGTCTCGCCTTTACTCTTTACATGTTGCCTTATTTTGCTTACTGCGAGACGATACTTTGATGCGCTAACGCACTCGAGAAGGTGTTACCCCTTGTCTCGCGGCCATGCCGGAGAGTTGGCCCTGGTCGCAGGTCGTCACTTCCTTTACCTTTGCGTGTGAGATTCTAACAGCACAACCTTCTCGGCTCGCCTCAGGGTACTCCCGGCGCGAGTGGCCTTTAGCTGTGTAACTTGCTTACCGAACATTAGAGTGAGCCTTCCGCCTCACGCGAGTGCCCACTCGCCAAAACGAGACCATCCTTGTAACTGCCAGCTGCGAGTGCCTCCACTCGCACTGCTTCAAATTTGGCCTTAGTTTATTTCTTTTCTTCTAAGTTTAAACTGGGATGCACTGGGATGTTTCTTCGAGGAGCTTTTCCCAACTGTCATGCCATTGAGTGAGTTTACTGCCTTGCTAGTTTGATGAGAACCTGGGCGACAGGTCCACCGAGGACCGGGTCGAGCTAGAAGTGGCGTAGAATTCCCCAGAACCTAAAACCATTCCCAAGAACCAAGAATTAAAACTTCAAGAACCGGACCTCTCCCCCACAGGCGATCCTTCGGACCTGCCAGCTAATGAGAGCCTGCGCAGCGGGTCTACTTGGGGCCGAGCCGCGCTCGGGGTAGTGCAGAATCAAGGACCAGACCTCTCCCCCCACAGGCGAGCCTTCGGACCTGCCAGCTAATGAGAGCCTGTGCAGCAGGTCTACCTGGGGCCGAGCCGCACTCGGGGTAGTGTAGAACCAAGAACTAGACCTCTCCCACACAGGCGAGCCTTTGGACTTGCCAGCTAATGAGAACCTGCGCAGCAGCTCTACCTGGGGCCGAGCCGTGCTCGGGGTAGTGTAGAACCAAGGACCAGACCTCTTTCCCACAGGCTAGCCTTCGGACCTTCTAGCTAATGAGAGCCTGAGCAGCGGGTCTACCTGGGGCCGAGCCGCGCTCGGGGTAGTGAAGAACCAAGGACCAGACCTCTCCCACACAGGCGATCGTTCAGACCTTCCAGCTAATGAGAGCCTGCGCAGCAGGTCTACCTGGGGCCGAGCCGTGCTCGGGGTAGTGCAGAACCAAGTACCATACCTCTCCCTCACAGGCGAGCCATCGTACCTGCCAGCTAATGAGAGCCTGAACAGCGGGTATACCTGGGGCCGAGCCGCGCTCGGGGTAGTGCAGAACCAAGGACCAAGAACCAGACCTCTCCCCCATAGGCGAGCCTTCGGACCTGCCAGCTAATGGGAGTCTGCGCAGCGGGTCTACCTGGGGCTGAGCCGCGCTCTGGGTAGTGCAAAACCAAGGACCAGACATCTTCCCTACAGGTGAGCCTTCGGACTTGCCAGCTAATGAGAGCCTGCAGAGCGGGTCTACCTGGGGCCGATCCGCGCTCGGGGTAGTGCAGAACCAAGGACCAGACCTCTCCCCACAGGCGAGCCTTCGGACCTGCCAGCTAATGAGAGCCTGCGCGGCGGGTCTACCTGGGCCCGAGCCGTGCTTGCGGTAGTGCAGAACCAAGGACCAGTCCTCTCCCCTACAGGCGAGCCTTCGGACTTTCCAGCTAATGAGAGCCTGCATAGCGGGTCTACCTGGGGCGGAGCTGCACTCGGGTTAGTGCAGAACCAAGGACCAAGAACCAGACCTCTCCCCCACAGGCGAGCCTTCGGACCTACCAGCTAATGGGAGCCTGCGCAACAGGTCTACCTGGGGCCGAGTCGCGCTCGGGGTAGTGCAGAACCAAGGACCAGACCTCTCCTCCACAGGCGAGCCTTCGTACCTGCCAGCTAATGAGAGCCTGCGCAGTGGGTCTACCTGGGGCGAAGTCGCGCTCGGGGTAGTGCAGAACCAAGGACCAGACCTCTCCCCCACAGTCGAGCCTTCGGACCTGCCAGCTAATGAGATCCTGTGCAGCTGGTCTACTTGGGGCTGAGCTGTGCTCGGGGTAGTGCAGAACCAAGGACCAAGAACCAGACCTTTCACCCACAGGCGAGCCTTTGGACCTGCCTGCTAATGGGAGCCTACGCAGTAGTTCTACCTGGGGCTGAGCCGTGATCGGGGTAGTGCAGAACCAAGGACCAGACCTCTCCCCCACAAGCGAGCCTTCGGACCTGCCAACTAATGATAGCCTGCGCAGTGGGTCTACATGGGGTCGAGCCGCGCTCGGGGTAGTGCAGAACCAAGGACCAGACCTCTCCCCCCACATGCGAGCCTTCGGACCTGCCAGCTAATGAGAGCCTGCGCAGCGGGTTTACCTGGGGCCAAGCCGCGCTCGGGGTAATGCATAACCAAGGACCAGACCTCTCCCCCACAGGCGAGTCTTTGGACCTGCCAGCTAATGAGAGCCTGCGCAGCGGGTCTACCTGTGGCCGAGCCGTGCTCGGGGTAGTGCAAAACCAAGGACCAGACCTCTCCCCCACATGCGAGCCTTCGGACCTGACAGCTAATGAGAGCCTACGCAGCGGGTCTACCTGGGGCCGAGCAGCGCTCGGGTTAGTGCAGAAGCGATCATCTTCCTGTCGTTAGAATTTCATGGTAGATAAAGACAAGAAGTAATTTGAGGAATATATTATAATGAATTTGATTTGAGTATACAACTTTTGCTCTCCCTTCTCATGGGTAGAAGCGCTTCAGGTCATCACCACTCCAGGTGTGGCTCATGGTTCTACTTACCACATCCTGGAGGTGGTAACCTCCCATTCTTAGGACCCTCTCAACAATATAAAGCCCCTCCCAATTTGGGTTGAGCTTGCCCACGGGGGCGGATCTCCCCCCAACATCAACCTTCTTTAGTACCAGATATCCTTTTGCAAATTGTTTGACCCTGATATGTTTGTCGAAGTATCTTGTCATCTGTCGCTTGACCTCTCCCTTTCTGATAGCTGCCACGTCGCGCAGCTCCTCCACCATGTCCAGTGAGAGGCGTAGGTCTCCTTCATTTTCTAGCTGCCAAGCCTCGTCTCCATCACCTGTAGCCACAACTCGTAGGGATCAGACCTCAAATTCTACAGGCAGGACCGCCTCACACCCATGGGAAAGTTTGAATGGGGTCTCGCCGATGGCCGTGTTTGGGGTTGTCTGCAAGGCCCACAAAACTGAGGGGAGCTTCTCTACCCAGCTCCCCCTCAAGTTCTCCAACTTCTTCTTGAGCAGGTTCACGATAATTTTGTTAGCCGCCTCCACCTGGCCATTGCTCCTGGGGTGTGGACGGAGGCAAACCTGAGGTTGATGCCCAGCTGGGTGCAGAAGCTTATAAACTCCTCTCTTGCAAACTGAGGACCATTGTCCGTGTCAATGGCCTGAGGTATCCCGTGCCTGCAGATGATCTCCCCCCAAACGAAGTTCCTGATGACTTGGGAGGTGATTTTGGCTAGAGCCTTAACCTCCAGCCACTTTGAGAAGTAATCGATCATAACCAGGAGGAACCTCCTTTGCCCACTGGATGGAGGGAAAGGCCCAACCAAATCCATCCCCCAGGTAGTGAACGACCACGGTGTCATGATGCTTCAAAGTCTTTGAGCTGCCTGGAGCTGGAGGGGGCATAGAGATGTCATATTTGGCACCTCCTTGCTAACTCCGCAGCATCCTTCCTTAGGGTGGGCCAGAAGTACCCCTGCCTGACCACCCTTGCTTCCAACATCCTACCTCCGGAATGGCTTCCACAATCCCCAGAGTAGACCTCCTCCAGACTCCGTCGGGTCTCCTCTTCCGTCACACATCACGCCAGAAGACCCGAAAGCATTTTCCGATGCAAGCTCCCTTCATGCATGACATAATGGGCCGCCTTATGCCGAAAGTTCTTTGCCTCCTTGATCCCCTTAGGGAGGTTGCAGGTGACGAAGAAGGTTACGAAGGGATCCACCCATGAGGGTCTCTGATCCACTTCCATGAGCTCCCCTTCCTCGATCGCTGGATGGAACAGATCAGTCAAGGTACCCCATCCCCGAGGTCCAAACATGGCCAACCGATCGGTTGCTGTACTCTCTTCTCTTGGAATGTGTTGGATGGAGAAAGTCTGGAACCCCCCGATGATTGCCCTCACCTTGGACAAGTACATCACAAGGGTGTGTTCCCGAGCTTCGAACTCTCCTCAAATTTGTGATGCCACCACCAGCGAGTCCGTGAAAGCCTCCACATCCTGGATCTCAAGCTCCCTTGCCAAACGAAGGCCGGCAATCATGGCCTCCTACTCTGCTTGGTTGTTACTTGCAAGAAAGTGCAAGACAACCGCCTGCTCTATGGTGACCCCCTGAGGACTTGTCAATACCACCCCCGCTACGAGGGAGTGCTTTCCCGAGGCCCCATCAACCATCATCTTCCAAGCCTCCTGCGGCCGCGACTCCTCTGCCTCGACCTCCATAATGTAGTCTGCCAAGAAGTCGGCCACTACCTGCACCTTGATGGAGAGCCTTGGTACGAAAGAGATATCGAACTCACTCAATTCGATAGACCACTTGTCTAGTCTACCCGAGTGCTCCACTCCTTCAAAAATCTTACGGAGGTGATGGTCTGTCACCACCCTAATCGAGTGTGCTTAGAAATATGGCTGGAGATTCCTGGCTGAGATGATTAAGGCATGCGCCAGCTTTTCTAAGATGGGGTAGCAAAGCTCTGCCTTCTTTAGGATCTTGCTAACGTAATAGATTAGCAGATACTTCCTCCCCTCCTCCCTAAGTAGGACAGAGCTCACTGTCTCAACTCCCACTCCGAGATACAAGGTCAGATCCTCCCCCTCCTTCGGGCTTTGAAGTAGAGGAGCCAGGGAGAGCTGCATCTTTAGCCATTGGAACGCTTCTTCACATTCAGCAGTCCACTCGAATCTTTGATTACCCCGCAACACCTTGAAGAATGATGAACACTTATCTCCCGACATAGAGAGGAATCTAATTATGTCAAGCGCTGCACCTCCTTTGCATTACGTGGTGACTCTAGCTATAGGATGGATTTCACCTTATCTGGGTTGGGTTCTACCCCCTCTGAGGTCAGAAGATGCCCCATGAACTTCCCACGGCTTGCTCCAAAAACACACTTTAAGTTGTTTAGCCTCATTTTGAACTTCCGTAAGGTGGCGAACGTATCCTCCAGATCTCGAAGGTGTGAGTCCATACTCTTGATTTTAACCATAAGGTCATCAACATAGACCTCCAGGTTCTTCCCCCTCTGGCCCTGGAAGACCCGATCCATCATGCGTTGGTATGTAGCCCCTGCGTTCTTCAACCCAAAAGGCATCATTTTATAGCTGAAGCACCCCTCCCTTGTGATGAAGGAGACGTCCTTGACGTCGGGAGTGTGCATTCGGATCTGGTGGTAACCTGAAAAAGCATCCAAAAAACTCATAATTGAAAAACCAACGGCTGAATAAACCAGCGCGTCGATTCGAGGCAGGGGGTAGCAATCTTTGGGGCACGATTTATTTAATAATGAAAAGTCGATACACATGCGCCATTCCCCCCCCCCCCCCTTCACCATTACCACGTTGGAGACCCAGCCTGGATACTGGATCTCCGAGATGAAGCCGGCCTCCAGAAGCTTCTTGACCTCCTCGCGAATTGGCTCTTCCAGCTTGGTTGCGATGGTCCTCATCTTCTGGCATATGGGGCGCGTCTTGGGATCCAGGTTTAGGCAGTGGCAGGCCACATCAGCATCAATTCCTGGCATGTCAGCCGCGCTCCAAGCGAAGATGTCAACGTTGCTCTGGATGCAAGCCTGCACTGTCTCCTGGTCCTCGGGGCTCAACCCCCCACTGATTCGCACGTTTTGCACCTGTCCGGCGCTGGTGAATACTTCCATCTCCACCACCTCATCCGCCGGCTCCAGCTGTGACTGCTCCCAGCTGGCCCTTGCCTCCTCTTCCTGCCCCAGATCCTCTTCTCCTCCTGCTCCCTCAACTTTCATCGCCTCCTAAACGCTCTCATGCTGCTGCTGCTCAATCTCCACACCTCTCTAGTCCTCCCTCTCAGCTCCTTCTTCCACCTCTACCTACCGACCCTCCTGCAGCTCAAACTCTTCATCCCTCTGGACCTCCTGCACATCTCCTCATCGATGCTTCTCAATCTCCTCCTCTCCGACTTCTTCTTTAGCCTCCTCTCTCGCCTCCTCTAGGCTCATCTACTATCTGACAACATCTTCATGCGCCGCCATTTCCTTCTTCAACTCCTCTGCCTCTGCCATCCATGATATAGTGTTTACTGCCGTAACGTAGCACTGTCTTGCCACCTTCGGGTCCCCTCTGACCCTGACCTACACCCCCCCATTGTTGAACTTGAGGCATTAGTGAAATGAGGAGGGGACACAACAAAAGACGCTGATGAGGGGGCGCCCAAAGATGGTGCTATAGCTGCTCGGGGCGTCCACGATCATGAACCTGCAGTTCTATGACACGCCCCCCAACTTCACGTGTAGCCCTACTCCCCCTTCCACTTCCTTCCTCTCTCCTGAGAAACCAAACAATGGTCCGTCCGAAGCTAGTACTCTCTTACCCTCAACCTGCATCTCATCGAAGGCCTTTTTGAAGATCACATTTACGGAGCTCCCGTTGTCCACTCGGATCTTGGAGACCGTGAAGTTTTCTACCGCCGTCTGGATCACCAAGGCGTCGCAGAATGGGTCTTCATAATCCGGCATATCCTCTGAAGAAAAGATAATTTTTTCTTTTAGGGGTGGATCCTGAGAGGTTGAGGCTACTCCCCTTCGGTACATGGTCTAGAGGATTCCCTTACGAGCAGCCTCGATCCCAACTCCTCTATGGATCACCGCGATCCCTCCCCGAATTCCTACATCCACCCGGTCCTCGCATCTATCATCTGTCTCCCCCTGCTGCACTTCCACGATCCTCACCGGCGGCTCCGGCCTCCTCACCCCTGGCTTCTCTCACTTCTAAAAACTCTAGGCAGGTGGCCGTTGCGTGACCCTCCTCCTGATGGAAGTCACAGAAAGGCATCGCCACCCTGCCCCTTCTTCCTTCTCCCCCATCTCTCCTTATAACTCCTCCCGGAGCTCCTCTCCTTCCTCCTCTACCTCGACCAATCTCCATCGCCTCTTTCTGATGCTGAAAGCGATCCCTCGGCCCCTGCCTCCATGCCGGCTGATCGTACCTCCTCGGTTCGCGGAAGTTATCTCTTCCCTGAAATCCTCCTCCTAACTCCTGGGGGCGACCCTCCCGAGGCCTCCAACCTATCCGGTTGTTCGGCTCCTGGGCCCCCCATCCTTGATGTTGTCCCTGAGCCCCTGACCTCGGGGTTCCTCTCTCCTTCTCTCTTCTCTATGCTCCCTCCACCTTCCTGCTTCTGGCTCCTCATCACCATCCCGCCAACCTGGCTAGCTTCCTTGCAAACGCCGGATTGGCCCTCTCGAAGTCTGTCTCCTTTGCAGCCCTCTCCATGAGCTCCTCAAAATAGAGGGGGGCACCCTCTTCAACTCCATACTGAAGAAACCCGGTCTCAGTCCCAGAGTAAACACGAGCATCAGCGTATACCCTGGAACTTCCTGGACCAAGAGGACCTCTTCCTGAAACTGATCCAGGTAATGTTCCAACGTGTCGTCCTGCTTCTGCCTCACCGCAAATAGGCACTCCGCCTCCTTCTTGCACTTCTTCTATGTAGAGAACCTCAACAGGAAACTTCTTTGCAGATCTTCGAAACAATAGATCGACCTTGCTGGCAACTGGTGGAACCAATCCCGAGCCTTCTCCTTCAATGTGATGGCAAACAGCCGACCCTTGAAGGCATCCGTCCTCTGCCTTATCGAAACGACATCTTCAAAACACTGCATGTGCTGTACATGGTCATCCTTCCCCAAGTAGTAGGACATGTCGGGCTCCCAGAAGCCCTCCTGCACCGGGGCCGAGATGATGAGCTCACTGAATGGGCTCTCGCCACCTGCCTGCCAAGAGGGAACGTCTTGCGGCCTCGGCTGGCTGGACCGATCCGCGAGACCATGCCCAGGGAAGAGCTCTCGCACACCCGCCTCCCTCTCGCTAACTTCTGCCAGAATCTCCATCCCGGGGCGCTGGCCTGTGAAGAGCTCTCTCGCCTCCACGTCCATCTCACCAGCCTCCGCTGGGACCTCATTACCCGGGCGCTGCCCAGGGGCGTTCTCGCCCAAGAGCGGGACCTCCTCTATTGGGACATGAGGTGTGGCCCACTCGATTCTGGCCAAGAAGGCCAAGCTGATGGTCTGTAGGACCTCTCGCCTGAAGTCATCCAGCATCTTCCTTATCGCCTCTTCTCCCCGGGAAGGGGAACCTACTGAACCAGATCCTTCACCTTCACCTCCTACTATCAGACTAAACTCAAGCTTTTCTTGTATCAGCTACCTTCCACGCTCACCGCAACAGAACTGTTGAAGCCAAAATCTGACTTCGACAAGAGTTCGAAAAATTGGGGCGTAGCCAACACCTACTCGTCCCAAGCTCTGACCTCCGACTGGTCGTGAAGGACTACAAACTGACCCAAAGCCTCAACAGGGAGGTCCCACTGCTTACCCGGAAGATCTCTGAGAGCTTCCCCTCCAAAGCCAAAAGCTGGGCTTGGAGCTCCTCAAAAAGCACAGACAAAAGCCTCTTAAGTCCCGGGAAAGATGTGTATATGTGCCCTTTCTGAAGAACCCCTCTGATTCTATTTATAGTTTTCTGAATTGGATCTGCAAATAACCATACTGGGTTGACCTGAAAATTCCAGAGTACCCCTGGTTGGGTCTGCCAACAGCCAAACTCAGCTGTTCTGAGGAGTTATACGCAGACCATCAAGGGCAAAAGAGTAAAAATACCCAGGGTAGAAGGGTAAAACCCCCTGGGGCCTAGATTTGTCAAAATGGCCTTTCTTCTAAATGGCGAGTGGGGGAGTATCTATCGGCGAGACGAATCTTCCTCCCGTCTCGCCAACCTTATATGTCGTGAGGCCTTCTCGCAATCATAGGCCTTCTCGCACCCTCAGGAGTGGCGTCTCGCCTACTGTAGAGGCTATTAATCTCGCCACCTGTGAGTGGACCACATGATCCCACTCGCCCATCAATTCCACTCGCCTGCCTTGTCTATACGCGCTTTGAGGACCTCTCGCGAGCCCGAGTTGTACAATGGGGGCCACCCTTTCAATAACTACCACTACCACCGGCCACCGCCACCGCCCGCCTCCGCCGCCCGCCGCCGCCGCCCTCTGCTGCCGTCCTCTGCCGCCCGCCCGTCGCCGCCCGCCCGCCTCCGCCCACCGCCGATCGATGCCAGCTGCCACCGCCGGCCGCCGCCGCCAACCATTGCCGCTCTTGGCTGTTAGGCGCCGCCCGCTTGCAGGATGGCCACCGTCCGATCACTACGGAGACTCCATCGCCGTCCGATTTACACGTAGAGCCAATAACCATCAGGTTAGTGAGGGGAGGCCCACCATAACCATCTCCTGGAGGTAATAAAAGGAGCCTCAGGCCTTCTCATTTCTCACTTTTTTGCTCCCCGAGTCTTCTTCTTCCTCAGGCTAGAGCTCTGCCGAACTCCTCCCTCAGTCTTCTTCAAGCCGCCTACGAGACAGCGGAATGACCAAGTCCCCCTGTGCGCAGAGAGGGAAGAATACGACTATCGCCAACACTCAAGCATAACGACCACCAAGCATCATCCAGCACTCCCTCGGCGCAGTCTGTTACCCGTTGCGAGTCAGGAATTCTCTCTCACCTCCAACTTGTAACGAGGAGCGACATGTCAGCCTCGATTCTCCAAACATATTATAACCGCATGCTGATAATAGACTTTAACCGGCACAGATCCGGTCACATCGTTTTTTACCCAGTTGAGAGATTTTTCCACATTAAAACCTCTTGTGTCAACTCCCTATTTTTATTGGGATTTTTTACCCTGTTGAGCTCTGTGTGGCAGCCCAAGTATTCTGCTCCGACCGGGACATCGAGTTAGTCCACAACAGTAATACAAATAAATGTAAAGTTACAAACTTTATTGTATATTCAAATTAATTATATTGTAGTTAATAACTATTCATATTAAAGATTATTGATAATTAGCACAAATGATTATTTACAATAAAGTAACATACAATTTTATGAATATTAACATTAATAATATTATAATATATATACAGAAATTAATAGCAGTCCTACGATGGCTATTCATAGTCCTAAAAATACTTAAAACGACTATTTGCAATTCTAAAAACACTTAAATTCATTGCACTGCGACTATGAATGCACTGTATTTAGCCGTTCTATGAGTGCTTATAACATTGTCCTAAATTTAATATTAATAATATTATTAATAATAATTAACGTAAACTGTTGTTATTATTAACTAGTCAATAGTCATCATTAATATTTAATACCTAGGGGTGTAAAATTCGGTACAGTTGTAAGTTTTTCATTTCTCTTTGTCATAACTTAGACTTTCACAATATTATCTACATACAACTCCATTTTGTCTTATGTTTTTGTGATATATAATATCTCGTAGATAATATGGGCAAATTTCTCTTTGAAATAGTAAATTAACATTCTCATTCGTATAAAATAGTAAATTTAAAGTAAATTGGCATTTTTCTCAGTGTAAGAAATGATATTTTGTTTCTACTTGACATGGTCATTGTAACCCTCCAATTTAACCAAAATAATTTTGGGGTGCGTTCAGCTAGCGCGGTGTGCATTTAAAGTTTTGGTCTGCAGATATAGGGTTTGGGCTAGGGTTGAATATAAAACCTAAAACTAAACCCTAATTCCCCTTTCAGCCGCAATTTTCCCTCTCCCTCTCTCGGTTTTTCTCTCACGCGCAGCAGAGCAACAATCCCTCTCCTGATCTCTCTCCCTCTCCCTCCCGATTTTTCTCCCGTTGCCGCTGGAAGGAAGAGAAAAGCCCGCCTCTCCCGACCTCTCTCCCATCGCAGCTGGAAGGAGCCGAGCCCGGCCTCCCACTCCTCTACCTCTTTCTCTCCCGTCACCGCTGGAAGGGACGAGCTCGCCTTCCTTTGTCCCGGTCGCCGCCTATAAGGGGAATCCCTTTTCCTTTCATGTCTCGGCCATCGCCAACGAAGAGGAACCCGACCTTTGCTGAATTTCCTCTCCTCTTGGCCGACCAAGAGAGGTTATGGTTGGGCTTACGATTGCGGGAAGAGGCCATCCAAAGGTGTTGGTGGTGAGCAACTAGGGTTTGGCTAGGGATCGCAGCAAAGTGTTCGATTTGGAGCTCGGACCGGTGCGCGGAAAACAAATCCTTGATGACCGAGCTATGGCTTCGGAACGTGCGTCAAGGGTAACGACTTTTCTTCTTGGGCAGGTGAAGCCCTTAATTTTAGCATGTTTGCATGGAAGCCCCTCCCCACTGACGGGTGGGGGAAGGGTGCTATCTGATGGGTCGATGTGTACAACCACGTTATTTAATTGCATTTGGTACCCGGAAGTGTGAGTACAGTTTTAGAAATGTTGTGTGAAGCCCATCCAGACATGTGGTCTGTATTGGTGATGTTTTATGGGTTCCTGGAGAAGAATGGGTAGAAGTTGAATGTTTCGGAATGGTGTCTTCCTGGGCGACAGTTAGTACTGTAAGTGTGCTCTTGGAAACAACCTAATGTTTGAATAGGATCGATGTATCGTTGCATTAGCTCCCGGGGAGCTTTTGTTGTGTTGTGCGCGTAATCGGTCTCTCGAAGACCGCGTGTTAGCGTTTTGAGTTACGCGCCTTGGGTACCCAACTTTGGTGGCCACGATTTCCAACCTTGGGAACATAACATACGTTATATCGTGTACGGGGAAGGGGATGCTTGTAACACCCCCTATCCGTCGCATAGCATATAGCAGTAGGTCCGGCCGGGGCCCGATGCCATATACCACAGACAGACCGGGTTGTTACTCAATGGAAACCATCCAACAAATATCAACATCCTACACAGAGCATTCTAGCGGAAGCAATTAAAATTGTTGCATTAATAAAGAACCCAAAACTAGCATGAATGTCCACTACAAAACCAACAGGAATGAAGTACAAATACACAAGTACTGGTCTTATGGCCTTACAATTGTTTTCCTCAAATTACATGTTTTTCGAACCTCGGCACGCAGGCCGCCCATACATGAATAAAAGAAAACACTCAAATTTAGGCCTTCGAGGGCCGACTCAGCAACTTGGGCTTTAGCCCGCTATTTACCACTCGGCTCCGCAGCACCTGCAAGCAACAATCCACCGCACGGTGGTAAACAAAAGCAACGGGCAGCTATGCTGAACAAATTATAACGATCCCGCCCCCGAACTCGGGGCGGCGATGCCCCTTCCCTGCACTTTATTAGCATAACCAAACAGTAATGTAACAACACTACATCACAGGCGCAGGCACGCACGACCACACGCTCCGTGCTCTCAGGGCACATTCTCGGTGATCACGTTCAAAGTCCGCCGACTCACCACCGCCACCAGGATGGCAATATCTCGTGAGCAACTGGACTTTCTGGCCACTGCATAAGACCCTCCACATATGCCAACGGCGAGTGCCACGTACTTTAGGTCTCTCTAACCGAACCACATAAATTTGGTACGGTTCCTCCTGACCCGTTGCTCACACCGCAACGTCAATTTAAGTCATATGCGCGGGTCCAGCTTCCCCGAGTCCAGTATCTACTACACAAATCACATAACCCAGTTATGTTCAGGTTGGCTCCCAGGCCACCAAGTTTGCAGAACCACGCATCTGCCCAGTTTTCCGGGTGCACCTTATAGTTAATCCCCATGGCCACCTGTTGCAATCTACCACGTAGAAAACCCGAAAAACAAACATTTGCATGGAGTCTTCTCCGGCCATTTATGCAATGCAACATCACCGATCTAGACCAAGTTGTCCGGGTAGGCTTCACACATCATGCATATATCCGTTCTCGATTACGGACTCTACATGTACACAATGGGGACTATTCATGTCTACCTGAAGGAACGCCTCAACTCACTGTAAACTCGCGAGAGAGGGCTTCCTATGCATGGGAAAAGAAGAGCTTGACATGCTCAAGTAGAGAATCATTACCCTAGCGTTCTTCCTTGGCACCATGGAAATGTAAGCGGATGAAAAGCATCGCCCTCTCCCAGCCTCCGTAGATCCGAAGTCGGTTCGCGATTTGGAGCTTCGAAGCTCCGCCGGTGACCGGATCTAGAGTTCTTCTTCCTCGTTGCTCTCCTCTCTCTCTAGAACTTATACAGAGAACTAGCGAACAGAAGATAGGGGTTTTGAAACCCTACACTCGGGTATATCCCAATAGGAATAGCCTCCAGCCATCGGATCCCAACATAAAGAAATGTACGGCTACGATCCAAGTCTGACATGGAAAAACTGGGCCGAAACACCGCACGGTTCACAAACCGGAGCAGGACACGTCCGCGACAAAATCAAAATGTGTTAGGACATTTAGTCGAGACCATGCCATGACCCATGTGTCAACACTCTGTGTCGACACCCTGTGTCGACACAGAAAAACCTGTGTCGACACCCTGTGTCGACACAGCACAACCTGTGTCGACACTCTGTGTCGACACTCTGTGTTGACACAGCAGGCCCTGTGTCGACAGAGCAGGCCCCGTGTCGACAGAGCAGGCCCCGTGTCGATAGAGCAGGCCCTGTGTCGACATAGCAGGCCCCGTGTCGACAAAGCAGGCCTCGTGTCGACACAGTAGGCCCTGTGTCGACACAGTATGTCACAACCCGCATTTCCCCAACGAGTACATCATATCAGAGTAAGAGGAACTACGTGTTATGATGCCACGTCGTGCAGAGGATAACTGCACACGCTCAGGCAAACCCTTGGCGCTTACTTTATTAGTTGAAATCCATCAGGTAAATGCAAGAAAAACCATTTAGTTTGATGGCCGTATCCCTCAGCCTTATGGATCAAAACGTGTGTTTGTACGCGGTGGAAAATACTTTAGTTTACTTATGACGATCTCCTATATGCATTCTAGATTTATAATAATATAAGAAATCATCCTTTTACGTTGTTTGGAAAATGCTTGTTTAGGTGACTCAATCATGTTATGAATGCTATACAATAACAGGTTGTGTTTAGCGTAAAAATACCTAATGCAACCTAGCATAAAACAGTCCCGAGAGCAAGTAGAGATCATCCCAATGATTCAGAATAGTAGTCTAGCATTCATATATAGCAAGTAAAGAAAGCCACCAATAGGCGCCAACAAGCTGACACGAACCCATTGGGGCGTATGTATGTTTGTACAACAAAGTAAAGAACTACCTCGCTAAGTAAGCTCGGCTAGCTCCAAAGAAACTCTTACCCAAGCACTAGCCGCTCAACCAGCTACAACCTGCACCTGAGGCATTCAAGAAAGAACACCTCAGCAATCATCAAAGCTACAAATAGAGCATTAAGTTTATAAAATATGACGAAGGGGCTTACCGACCCCATAGCAATTTTTCATATAAACGAGTGAAAAGAGCAGGGTGAAAAACAAGTGTCAAACACTGCCAACCCAAAGTGTAAAACGCACCAAGTGCGTGAAAGTCTCATAAAGTCCTGTTCAACCCGTACGAGAAAAAGGCAACATATACACCCATTCCATCATCTTGATAACAAGAAACAATTATACGAGTGAAACATAAGCAGCAGGTAAGTGAAATTCCGCAAGGGTCTTTGGGTGGCGGCCCTAAAGTGGAACGCACCAATAAAAGCCAACCCAAATCGGGGCCAAAACGGTGCTCTACACCACAAACCAAAACCCGGTGGCCACCAAGGCTGAAACCACACCACCCCTTACCGAATCCTCACACCAATGCTCTTGCCATGGTTCATCATTTGCCTCGCAAAACTCACCCAATCCAAGCTAAACCCGTTTCATTTCATCGTCCTCACTCATGACTACAAATTACCCAAGCTATGTCACACTTGATAGAACTCATGGTCTCTACTTTACCATAAGCGAACCCCACAAGTAACAACATCACTTAAACACAACAAGCTTCGCGAATCATAGGAACAAGAAAGGTAGCTAATAGAGAATTATAAGATAATACACAAAAAAATGAGATGAACAATAGGTAAGCATCTAGCTTGGGAAATTGTTGAAAGACAAGATAATTTATGCTTATGAGACCTAAACAATATTAGAGTAACAAGGTTAACCAATTTAGACAAAAGTGAAGTGCAAAATAAGAAGAACAAGCTAATTGAATGGGGAAAACTAGCTAATCTTGCACAATCAAAAGCAACAAGAAAACAAGATTGGCAAGGGTGAAGAACACCGCTTGCCTGAACCGAGATGACACCGCGATGACTGCTCCTCTTTTTCTCCTTCCCTCTCCTTAGCTTTTCTCCCTTGCTTTTACTTTGAAAATGAAGAAGAAGGTGAAATGAGGAGGAGGAATCTCGTTTTCAGCCTTATTTCCTCCAGAACTGAGCTGGGCCATTTGATCCAGAATCAAAGAAATGAACGGCACACAAAAAAACTGAAAAAGTCGATTTTCGGTCCGGTCACGCCCTGTGACACGCCCGTGTCACAGGGAGTGTACCTTAAGCAGCGCAGAATCCGACAATTTTCAAGTTTATCCACAAGGTACACGGCCGAGTACATGCCCGTGACCAGTAGGTCACGCCCGTGACCTAGGGCGTGTAACCCGGGTCTCGACATCTCGTCGACCAAAAGTGTCGACACTTTGACAAAGCGGGAGATGCCCTATGGCATGCCCGTGTCACAGGCCGTGTCCCCTCTCTCGACACCCGACACCCGACACTCGACATATCGGGACACGGCCCGTGACACGCCCTTGTCACGGGGCGTGTACCCCATTCGTCGAGCTCAACTCGACGCAAGAAAATTCGTCAAGTCAAGGAGGTCACGCCCCAGGTAACGCCCTGGGTCACGCCCTGACACGCCCGTATCGGGGGGCGTGTTCCTCCGGTAACTTCGTCGAACGAAGTTCGACGACCAAAAAGCCAAACCGCATCCCGAGCTGGACACCCCCTGGGACACGCCCGTGTCCCAGGCCGTGTCACTCACAAAAATGACCATTTTTCACTGTTTTGAAAAGTGTTTCTGTTTCGTCCTAGACCATTTCTTCTTTAAGAACTTTTTGCCCCTTTTTGTTTTCTGTACACATCTTCCATACAATCAACCCGTTTTGAGCCATATTACCCGGGCTCGAAAAAGTGCAAGCATTCCCTAAGACGCCTCACCGAGTCCCCAAACTTGGACTCCGGCTTGCTGGGGAATCGAGCAACTTGGCTACCAACACAACCACTCGAAAGCTCGCGTGAAAACCATGCTCGAACAACGGTCAAAGCCAACGATGCCCATCAAGCGTATGCAATCATTCGACGAAAGTTACGGGGCGTTACAGTCACTCCCCCTAACAAAACGTTTCGCCTCGAAACTTTTAAATAAGTACTCAAATAAAAACACCAATTCACATACCAGCTTATTTACGAGAACAAATGAGGTTGAACCGCCCTCATCGTTGACTCGAGCTCCCACTTCGCGCTTTCCACATTCTGATTTTGCCATAGCACCTTGACCATGGGGATCTTCGTTTTCCGCAACACGCATTCTTGGGAGTCCAAAATACGAATAGGCATCTCTACATACGAAAGGTTCGGCGCCAACTGCGGCACAACGTCCAAAACTTGCCTATCATTCCGCACACACTTGCGAAGTTGGCTGACATGAAACACGTCGTGAACACCAGGAATGTTCTCGGGTAATTCTATTTTGTAAGCGGATGCACCAACCCGCGCAAGAATCTTGAAGGGACCCACAAATCTTGGGTCTAATTTGCGCTCTTTTCCAAACCTTTTCACGCCAACCATTGGGGAGACTTTTAGGAAGACAAAATCCCCCACAGCAAACTCTAACTCCGACCTTCGCCGGTTGGCGTACTTTTCGTATCGCTCTTGGGCGATCCGGACCTTCTCCCGAATAAGTCGTATGGCAACTTTCATGTCCTCGAGCGCCTCTGGGCCCAACAAAGGCCGCTCGCCAATCTCAGCCCAAAATAGGGGAGTCTGACATCGTCGCCCATATAAAGCTTCGAACGGAGCCATTTGCAAGCTTTCTTGATAGCTGTTATTATATGCGAATTCCATAAGCCGCAAACGTTCATCCCATGCTCCGCCATATTCAAGAATGTAGCATCAAATCATATCTTCCACGATTTGGTTTACTCGTTCCGTTTGGCCATTTGTCTGAGGGTGGTAAGCAGTGGAATACCTCAAATCCGTCCCCAAACCCTCTTGTAGACTCTTCCAGAAACGAGAAGTTAATCGGGAATCCCGGTCTGAAATGATATTGACTGGCACACCATGCAGTCGGATAATCTCGTTTAAATATAACTCCGCTATTGTTTTCATCGGGGAGTTGATTTTAAATGGTATGAAGTGAGCACACTTGGTCAACCTATCCACGATCACCCATACAGAGTCATGTCCTCGTGGAGATCTTGGTAAGCCTGTAATAAAATCCATGGAAATGCTTTCCCACTTCCATGTTGGAATCTCCAATGGCGTCAACTTGCCACCAGGCCTCCCATGATCAGCTTTCACCCGCTTGTTATTACATTCAGATACAAATTGCGCTATATCTCTTTTCATTCCATACCACCAGGCAATTTGTTTCAAATCACGGTACATTTTAGTTGAGCCTAGATGGTAGGCCATACTTGAGCCATATGCTTCCCTACACACTATCTCGCGAATGTCTCCAACTGCAGGGATACAAAATCGACCGTGATACTTTAACGTGCCCCCATCATCAATAGCAAACTCCGGTAATTCACTCTTTTCAGTCCGAAGAAATAAATGTAAAAGATCAGGATCCTCCTTTTGATGTTGTCTTGCAAGCACCATCCACGAAGGTTCTTCTACTGACGAATGACTTTGCGGTTCATATCTTCCCACAGAAATATCCATTAATAGAAATTCCTCCACAAGACGGTCGGCTACAAGATTAAATAATTTACCTGTCTTCCGACTCAGAGCATCGGCCACAACATTAGCTTTCCCGGGATGATACTGAATTTCCACATCATAATCAGTTACATATTCAAGCCATCGCCGTTGGCGCAGATTAAGTTCCTTTTGCGTAAAGACGTACTTCAAACTTTTATGATCCGTAAATATTTTACACTATGCTCCGTAAAGTAAGTGTCTCCACAACTTCAATGCAAATATTACCGCTGCGAACTCCAAATCATGCGTCGGGTAGTTCTCTTCATGACTTTTCAACTGCCGAGACCCATTCGCAATCACCTTTTTGTCTTGCATTAATACACATTCAAGTCCAACGTGCGATGCATCCACAAAAATCTCATAATCTATCCCCTCTGTTGGCAAGATCAACACAGGAGCGGTACATAACCTGTTCTTGAGTTCAAGGAATGATGCCTCACACTTATCATTCCAATCAAACGCCACATTATTCTGGGTTAAGCGAGTCAAAGGTGCGACCAACGTAGCAAAACCGTCTACAAATCGCCGATAATAGCCGGCCAATCCCAAGAAGCTCCGAATCTCCTTGGGTGTCTCCGGTCTCCTCCACTTCATTACTGCAGCAATCTTTTCGGGATCCACTGAAATTCCATGGTGATTAATAACATGACCCAGGAATGCAACCTGAGGCAACCAAAACTCACATTTGCTTAGCTTGGCGAACAACTTTTGGTCTCGCAAAGTGGCCAATACCAATCGTAGATGTTGTTCATGCTCCTCAGCACTGCTTGAGTAGACGAGAACGTTGTCAATAAACACCACCACAAACATATCCAAATAGTCCTTGAACACCCGGTTCATCATATCCATGAAGGCTGATGGTGCGTTGGTCAAACCAAACGACATCACAAGAAATTCAAAATGGCCATGTCTCGATCGAAACGCAGTCCGCGGAATATCAGACTCCCAAACCTTTAGCTGATGATAGCCCGAGTGGAGATCAATCATTGAAAATACTGAACTGCCATGCAGTTGATCAAACAAATCATCAAATCTTGGCAGTGGGTACTTGTTTTTAACCGTCACCTTGTTCCACTCCCGGTAATCGATGCAAAGCCGCATCGACCCATCTTTCTTCTTCATAAATAACACCGGTGCACCCCAAGGTGATGAACTTGGCCTGATAAACCCCTTTGCCAATAAGTCATCCAGCTGGGTACGCAATTCTGCTAGCTCACGCGGGGCCATTCTGTACGGCACTTTCGCAATAGGCCGCGTACCCGGCTCCAAATCAATGACAAACTCGACTTCACCTTCAGGTGGAAGACCAGGAAGATCAGTAGGAAAAACATCTGGAAATTCACGGACAACAGGAATCTCCTCCAAACGCGGCAAAACAACACTAGTCCCCACAACTGAGACTAGACAAGCAAAATAGTCTGAAACAAACAACGTCCGAACACATACCGCCGAAATCCCTGGAGAATCCTGGCATGAATCACTATAAACACTTCCCGGCTGACCATTGTCCTTGATAAAATCCAAGCGCTTTCCTTTGCACTGGATGACGACGTCATAGTGGGATAACCAGTCCATGCCAAGATAACGTCAAAATCTTCCAAATCGATCACCTTGAAATCAGCCTTCGCTAAGAAACCCCCCAACAAAATGAGACAATCAAGAAGACCCCAGTCTGCAACCACAGAAGCATCGGAAGGAAACTTCACCAAAAAGGCATTGCCCACTCGATCTGGTGTCAAATGATACCAATCCATAAAGGTTCGAGCCACAAATGAATGAGTCGCGCCAGAATCGAAGAGAACACGCGCCCAACGGTTCTTTACCTTAAAGTTTCCTATAAGGGTACATATATAGCTAAGAAGTACTCGTAAGAGTCATAAAAAAAACGTGAACCAGAGGAAGGAATCGAACCTGAGATAACCTGAGGTAACATCTGAGCTTCCTCTGAAGAGATCACATTTAATTTCCCCTTTCCTTTGTCCAACCGCGGAGGCAGAGGCAAAGCCTGGAGTGGCATTGGCTGCAGCACGGGCTGGTTTTGTGGGCACCTTGCCTTGAGATGTCCCTGTTTGCCACACTGAAATCACACCTTATCTTTGACCCAGCAGTGGCCCACATCATGACCTCTTCCCCCACAACTTGTATACTCCAATCCTCTGGTTGGCGCACCCTGAATGGCGTGCACCTGCTCCTTCTTCTGCATCCCCAACCGCTTGAAACATTTCTCAAATGGGTGACCTGACCGGCCACAGAAACTACACGTCTCCTTGTTCTTCTTCCTTACGTCTGATTCTTGGGATCTTTTCCCTCCCAACAGCTTTCTCTTATCCTTCCTCATCAGCTGCCCTCTTTGTTTTGCATTTTCTATAGCTTCCACCTTCAAAGAAGCCTCCACCAAAGTGGTATAATTCGTCGCTCCATAAGCGCTTGCGAACTGCTGAACCTCGCTCCGGAGTCCGCCAAGAAATCTCTTCACTCGGCCAGCTTCCGTAGTCACCAAGCTCGGAGCGAACCGACTTAGCTTACTAAACTCAATTTCATACTCACTAACTATGAGTTTCCTCTGCTTCAGGTACAAAAAGTCATTCATCAGGCGGTCCCTTTCAACTGACGGTAGAAAATTTCGCCGTAACATTTCTTTGAAGGCTTCCCACGAACATCCCGCCACTAGGCTTTCCTTTTCGCGCAACCACGAACTTTTAGCCAACCCTTTTAGTTGATAGGCGGCCAGTATCACCTTCTGGTCCTCGGTAACGCCGGAATAGACAAACATCTCTTCCAACGTGATCACACAATCATCCAAGATCACAAAGTCCGCTTTGCCATCATAGGTAGGTGGTCCAAGTCGCTGAAACTGTGAGATAACAGTCATCGCAGGAGGAACCACAACTGGGGGTATCAATGCCACGGAAGGAGTAGAAACAGCGGGGCCTCTGACAGTCTATTGCACTCTTGGTGCTAGCCCAGACATCGCTGATGACATAGCTTGGAGCTGGGACTGCACTTCCTGCACCTGCCTCGTCAAAGCCTCATTACTTTGGCGTAGACTATCCATCAGAGCATTATTCTGCGCGCCCGAAGACTCGCCCTCAGATTGGGGAGTCTGCCTTGTCACGGGACGCTTCGACATCCTATAAATCATTTCACTCGATATCAAACTCAAACCCAACAAAAACACACAACTACTATGTACAGACAATCCATGTATACATATAAACATCAACTGCTAACTTGCTCTGGGAGTTTGAGAATGATGTTATGCCTAGCCTGCGATGACTCACCGTCATCCCACTAACTTGTGCCTAAACCATGAATGCATGAATTTTTTTTTTGACCCAAAACCATGTGTGTACAGGTGTCATCATGTAAATCTTAGCTTGGCACGTTGTGCTCATGCAATGTTATGTTATGCGTGTTGTGCTATGCATTCTAGAAAAGGCCTTAGTGCATGCCATGAGCGGTCGTACGCATCACAATGCTATGCATCCCATACTACATAGCATTGCATGCAATGAATAAAAGAAAACGTGCTAGTCGCATCCATGTGGTGAGGTTATGCATCCCATACTACATAACCCGCACATGTTGCCCCTATGGTGGATCCATATACAACCACATATTATGCAACACATACGACATAATATGCCCCGTATACTTCTGTTCATGCCATGAGTGTAGTGTTCGTGCTTCAGCCAAGACGTACTGGTGGCACCTCGGTGTGTGTATCCTATGATGCTGATGATTACTAATGATTACTACAAGGACAGTTTGCCTGACCAATTGTCAAGCAAACCTGGCTCTGATACCAACTGTCACAACCCGCATTTCCCCAACGAGTACATCGTATCAGAGTAAGAGGAACTACGTGTTATGATGCCACGTCGTGCAGGGGATAACTGCACATGCTCAGGCAAACCCTTGACGCTTACTTTATTAGTTGAAATCCATCAGGTAAATGCAAGAAAAACTATTTAGTTTGATGGCCATATCCCTCGGCCTTATGGATCAAAACATGTGTTTGTACGCGGTGGAAAATACTTTAGTTTACTTATGACGATCTCCTATATGCATTCTAGATTTATAATAATATAAGAAATCATCCTTTTTACGTTGTTTGGAAAATACTTGTTTAGGTGACTCAATCATGTTATGAATGTTATACAATAACAGCTTTTGTTTAGCATAAAAATACCTAATGCAACTTAGTATAAAACAGTCCCAAGAGCAAGTAGAGATCATCCCAATGATTCAAAATAGCAGTCTAGCATTCATATATAGCAAGTAAAGAAAGCCACCTATGGGCGCCAACAAGCTGACACGAACCCATTGGGGCGTATGTATGTCTGCACAATAAAGTAAAGAACTACCTCGCTAAGTAAGCTTGGCTAGCTCCAAAGAAACTCTACCCAAGCACTAGCCGCTCAACCGGCTACAACCTGCACCTGAGGCATTCAAGAAAGAACTCCTCAGCAATCATCAAAGCTACAAATAGAGCATTAAGTTCATAAAATATGACGAAGGGGATTACCGACCCCATAACAATGTTTCATATAAACGAGTGAAAAGAACAGGGTGAAAAACAAGTGTCAAACACTGCCAACCCAAAGTGTAAAATGCACCAAGTGTGTGAAAGTCTCATCAAGTCTTGTTCAACCCGCAGGAGAAAAAGGCAACATATACACCTATTCCATCATCTTGATAACAAGAAACAATTATACGAGTGAAACATAAGCAGCAGGTAAGTGCGATTCCGCAAGGGTCTTTTGGTGGCGGCCCTAAAGTGGAATGCACCAATAAAAGCCAGCCCAAATCGAGGCCAAAACGATGCTCTACACCACAAACCAAAACCCGGTGGCCACCAAGGATGAAACCACACCACCCCTTACCGAATCCTCACACCAACGCTCCTGCCATGGTTCATCATTCGCCTCGCAAAACTCACCCAATCCAAGCTAAACCCGTTTCATTTCATCGTCCTCACTCATGACTACAAATTACCCAAGTTATGTCACACTTGATAGAACTCATGGTCTCTACTTTACCATAAGAGAACCCCACAAGTAACAACATCACTTAAACACAACAAGCTTCGCGAATCATATGAACAAGAAAGGTAGCTAATAGAGAATTATAGGATAATACACAAAAAAATGAGATGAACAATAGGTAAGCATCTAGCTTGGGAAATTGTTGAAAGACAAGATAATTTATGCTTATGAGTCCTAAACAATAGTAGAGTAACAAGGTTAACCAATTTAGATAAAAGTGAGGTGCAAAACAAGAAGAACAAGCTAATTGAATGGGGAAAACTAGCTAACCTTGCACAATCAAAAGCAACAAGAAAACAAGATTGGCAAGGGTGAAGAACACCGCTTGCCTGAACCGAGATGACACCGCAATGACTGCTCCTCTTTTTCTCCTTCCCTCTCCTTAGCTTTTCTCCCTTGCTTTTACTTTGAGAATGAAGAAGAAGGTGAAATGAGGAGGAGGAATCTCTTTTTCGGTCTTATGTCCTCCAGAACAGAGCTGGGCCATTTGATCCAGAATCAAAGAAACGAACAACACAAAAAAACTGAAAAAGTCGATTTTCGGCCCGGTCACGCCCTGTGACACGCCCGTGTCACAGGGCGTGTACCTTAAGCGGCGCAGAATCTGACAATTTTCAAGTTTATCCACAAGGTACACGGCCGAGTACACGCCCGTGACCGGTAGGTCACGCCCGTGACCTAGTGCGTGTAACCCGTGTCTTGACATCTCGTCGACCAAAAGTGTCGACACTTCGACAAAGCGGGACACGCCCTGTGACATGCCCATGTCACAGGACGTGTCCCCTCTCTCGACACCCGACACACGACTCGACTCGACATAGCGGGACACGGCCCGTGACACGCCCGTGTCACGGGGCGTGTACCCCATTCGTCGAGCTTAACTCGACGCAAGAAAATTCGTCGAGTCAAGGAGGTCACGCCCCAGGTCACGCCCTGGGTCACGCCCCGACACGCCCGTGTCGGGGGGCATGTTCCTCCCGCAACTTCGTCGAACGAAGTTCGACGACCACAAAGCCAAACCGCATCCCGAGCTTGACATACCCTGGGATACGCCCGTGTCCCATGTAACACCCCCTATCCATCGCATAGCATATAGCAGTAGGTCCGACCGGGGCCCGACGCCATATACCACAGACAGACCGGGTGATTACTTATGGAAACCATCCAACCAATCTCAACGTCATACACAGAGCATTCTATCGGAAGAAGTTTATAAGAGTTGCAAAATAAGAACCCAGCATTAAAGCATGAATGTCCACTAACAACAAAATAGGAATGTAATACAATAACCAACAAAAGCCTTAAGGCCTTACAAAGGTTTCACTTGATTTTACATGATTTGCAAACCTCGGCACGCAGGCCGGTCATACATGAGTAAAATAATAAACACTTCCAAAATAGGCCTTCGAGGGCCGGCTTCGCACTTGGGCTTAGCCCGCTATTGACCGCTTGGTTCAGCAGCACCTGCAAGCAACATAACGACCGCACTGTGGCAAATAAAAGGGCAACGATCAGCAATGCTGACCAAATTATAACGATTCCGCCCCCAACTCGGGGCGGCAATGCTCCTTCCCTGTAATTTTAGTAGCACAAGCGAGCAACATAATATTATTCATTTCATCACAGGCGTAGGCTCCCATGGCCACACACCCCGTGCACTAAGGGCACATTCTCGGTGAACCGGTCGATGTCACGTCAGTTAAAGCCATAGACATTCCGGACTCACCACCGCCACTTTGACGGCAAAATCTATGAGCAATTTGTCTTCCCGGCATGGGTCACGACAATTTAAGCCATTGACCGCCGAAGACTCCCATCTATGCCAACGGCAAGTGCCACGTATCTTTAAGTCTCTTTAACCCAAACGACATAGACATGGGTACGGTTCCATCTAACCCGTGCTCACGTCGCAACGACAATTTAAGCCATTTGCGCAGGTCAAACTTCTCCCGAGTCCCATTTTCGTCACACAGTTTCACATAACTCGGTTATTTTCAAGTTGGCTCTCAGGCCTCCTTGTTGGCAAGATCACGCATCCGCCCAGTTTTCCGGGTGCACCTTAGGGTTAATCCCCAAGATTCCCTGTTGCAATCTACCGCGTAGAAAACCCGAAAAAAAACACCCAATCGCACGGAGTCTTCTCCGACATTTATGCAATGCAACATCACCGATCTAGACCAACATGTCCGGGTAGGCTTCACACATCATGCCTATGTCCGTTCTCGCTTACGGACTCTAACAACGGGGACTATTCATGTCTACCCGTAGGAACGCCTCCAACTCACCGCAAACTCGCGAGAGCGGGCTTCCTATGCAAAAGAAGGAGAGCTATTCATGCTCAAGAAGAGAATCGTTACCCTAGCATTCCTCTTTGGCGCCATCGAAAAGTAATCGTATGAAAAGCACCGCACTAGCTTTGCCTCCGTGGATCCGGAGTCGGCTCGCGATTTGGAGCTCCGAAGCTCCTCCAATGGCGGGATCTAGCTCCTTCTTCTTCCCTTGGCTCTCCTCTCTCTCTAAGGATTTAGAAAGAGAACACTTAAGAAAAGTGACGGTTTCTAAGTCCAAATCCCGGGTATATCCCTTCAGGAACATCCCCCAGCCGTTGGATCTCAAAACAAGGAAATGAACGGCTTTGATTCGGGGCTGAAATGCCCAATCTGGACCGAACACGGCCTGGCACACGCCCATGTCCAGGGCTGTGTGCCTCATTCGCCGTCGAAATCGAATCTCCTGGAACCTCACACGGGTATCAAACACGCCCGTGTTCGAGCTGACATGCCCTTGTTCCACCTGATAGGGCCGTGTGGCCGGCCGTGTACCCCATGATTTTTCTCCAAAATCAACCCGAGCACTGCACGGGTTCTAGGACACGCCCGTGTCCCTACCCGTGTCACCTTGACACGCCTGGGCTCCAAGCCGTGTACACGGCCTCGACACTCGACATTTCGTCGAGTGAAGATCGTCGACCTGATGACACGGCCTTGGACACGCCCGTGTCCTAGGCCGTGTGCCTTGTCTCGTCGATCGTCGAGCGAATCTCGACGACTCCCCGGGACGATCGTCGAGACAGGTCGAACACGCCCTGTGACACGCCCGTGTCGCAGGCCGTGTGCCTTGTCTCGACGAATCGTCGAGCGAACCTCGTCGACTCCGCGGCTAAGTGTCGATACGGGTCGACACGCCCTGCGACACGCCCGTGTTGCAGGCCGTGTGCCCAGTCTCGACGAATCATCGAGACCAAAGTGTCGACTTCCCGCCTTAGTGTCGACACAGGCTTGACACGCCCTGGGACACGCCCGTGTCCCAGGCCGTGTGCCTGCAGCCAGAACCCAAACTGGCCCAAAACGTCCCCCTTTGCTCCCTTTGAGTTTCGGGGCGTTACAACTCTACCCCTCTTAAAAGAATTTCGTCCACGAAATTTCATAAAGGAAAGACATGTACAGAACCAAAATTTGTACCTGAGCGGAACAACTCCGGATACTCGTCAAGCATAGTCTGCTCTCGCTCCCAAGAGAGCTCCTCACGACCGCAATTGTCCCACCGGACCTTGACCATCCTGATCTCTTTATTGCGTAGCTGCTTTACCTCTGAGTCCTCAATCCGCACGGGCTTGACCTTTGTCGTTAGCCCACTATCCACCGGCACTTGATCAACCGTAATCACTTACGTAGGCTCTTGCACCGCCTTCCGAAGCACCGAAATATGGAATACATCATGTAAACCACTAAGCTCCACTCATAGCTTCAACCGATAGGCCGCTTCACCAACTCGCTCCAGAACCTCGAACGGCCCAGGGTACCTCGGGCTTAGCTTTTTCAATCGCCGCACCCACGAGACACCCTTGAACGGCTTAATCTTTAAGTATACATAATCGCCCACAGCGAACTCTACGTTCCTGTGCTTGGCATTATAGTACTTTGCTTGCCGGTCCTGAGCGATAAGCAACCTCTCTCGAATGGTTCTCACCAAAGAAGTAGCATCCTCCACTTCCGATCGCTTATACAACTTTGACTCACCCGTTTCTAACCAAGACAACGGCGTGCGACATTTTCTACCATATAGGGCCTCGAAAGGCGCCCTCTGAATACTCGCTTGGTCGCTGTTGTTGTATGCGAACTCCACCAAATAAAGGTGATCTTCCCATTGCTTTCCAAAATCCAAGACACACATGCGGAGCATGTCTTCCATGGTTCTATTGACCCTCTCGGTCTGCCCATCCGTTTGCGGATGGAAGGCTGTGCTGGATTTCAACTTTGTTCCCAACATTTGTTACACCAGCCTCCAATCATTGGACGTGAACCGCCAATCTCGGTCACTCACGATGCTGCGGGGCACACCATGAAGCCGTACTATGTTATCCACATAAAGCTTTGCCAACTTCTCCACCGGATCATCCTTCCTATGCGGAATAAAATGCGACACCTTCGTTAATCGATCCACGATCACCCAAATGGTGTCGTTCCCCTTTTGCGACCTTGGCAAACCGTGCACAAAGTCCATAGAGATGTCGTCAAATTTCCACTCCGGAATAGGAAAGGACTTAAGAAATCCTCCCAGCTTTTGGCACTCCGCCTTTACCAAGGCGCAAGTTTGGCACTTCGCTACGTATAGCGCCACGTCCTTCTTTAAACCCGGCCACCAAAACAGTTTCTTCACATCGCGGTACATCTTCGTGCTCCCCAGGTGAATCGAGTACTTGGTATGGTGTGCCTCGTACAACAACTCCACCCGCAAATTGCCCACGCTTGGGACGCACAGACGACCGTCTTTCCAAAGCAACCCGTCCTCCACAACAAACTGGGAATTTGACCCATCTAGAGCCTCTATCATGAACTGCTTCATAAGAGCATCCATATCCAAAGCCTGCCGAATACGATCAGCCAGGTCATATTGGACTTCAGTCCAATTCAGAACTGCTTCAGCACTTGATTGCCTATCCACACAACTAATCCCCAACGCCTCCAACTCCCGCACCAATCGCTCATCATGCACCGATAGTCAATTGGCTTGAGCTGGGGCTCGGCGACTCAACGCGGCTGCGACCGCACTCCCTTTACCAGGCACATAGTGGATCTTGAATGTATAGTCACCCAAGAACTCCATCCATCTACGCTACCGCATTTTCAGCTCCTTCTGATTAATCAGATACTTCGCGCTCTTACGACCGGCGTAGAGATCCATTTTCTCATCGTACAAAATTATGCCTCCACAGCTTCAAGGCAAAACTTACGGCCACTAACAACAAGTCATGGACCGGATAGTTCCTCTCGTGCACTTTTGGCTGTCTCGTGCCATAAGCTATTACACTTCCGTGTTGTAGTAGCACGCAACCCAAACCGTTGCCCGACGCATTGTTATTAACTCCCATAGCCTTCGGGTCCACTCGGCGAAGTCAGCGCAGACGGCGTGGTCAACCGACATTACAACTCCTCAAAAGCTCCCGCGCACTTCGGCGTCCAAAAGAACTTCTGCTCCTTCCTCGTCAAAGTAGTGAGGGGTAACGCTATCCGCGAGAAGTTCTCCACGAAGCGCCTGTGATAGCCGGCAAGCCCCAGAGAGCTCTGGACTCCCGCTATCACAACAACCTTTGCCGGATCCACTGCAATACCTTCCTCACTCTGAAAGTTCACCAAAACATCGTTGATGAAGACGTTCACAAAATGGTCCAATTACTCACCGAAGGTCCTGTTCATCACATCCATGAACACTGACGGCGCATTGGTCAGCCCAAACGGCATGACCGTAAACTCATAATGCCCGTATCTCGTACTAAACGCTGTCTTCGGGATATCACTCTCCCTTATACGCAGCTGATAGTACCCAGCCTTGAGATCCAACTTTGAGTACACCGTCGACCCGACTAACTGATCAAAAAGATCGTCGATCCGGTGGATCGGGTACTTGTTCTTTTCCGTTACCTTGTTGAGCTCCCGATAATTCATACATAGCCTCAAGCTTCCTTCTTCTAAATAAGGAGGGTCGATGCGCTCCAAGGCGAAGGACTTGGACGCACATACCCTTGCTCCAACAACTCTTAGAAGTTGCACTTTCAGCTTCGCCATTTCCTTAGGCGCTAGCCGATATGGAGAGCGTGATACAGGCTTTGCACCTGAGACTAGCTCAACCATGAAATCTGTCTCCCGTCGAGGCGGGGCTCCAGGCAGATCTCCAGGGAACGCATCAGGGTACTTCGACACCACTGAAATATTAACCACCCCCCCCCCCTCGCGGACTTCGGCTTTGCAACCTCCACTAGGGTACATAACAGCTCTACAACAGCACGAACCGCCTTCACCACCTGAAGAGCGGCCATCAACGTCTTGCTCGACCTCTTTGAGCTCGTAAGGGTCGTCTCACGACTTGCTCCCAAGTTGACTTCCTTGCTACCGCAGTCTATGTAGGCTTGCTGCTCCGAGAGCCAGTCCATGCCAAATATAACGTCAAACTCCACCAACGGAAGTAACGACGCTTGCAGATCGTACTCCTAATTCCCAAACCACAAACTAAGAGCAACAAATTCTACCCTCGCAGAATGAGCACCATTGGACTATAACGCATCCAATTTATCTCTTTCCATCGAAGGAGGTACTCCAAGGCATAATAAAATTCCTAATAAAGGAACGCGAAGCTCCCTAAACGAACGGTGCTCTCGCAGATAAAGTAAAGTCGCAGCGAAACTTAGCACAAATAGTTCTAAGCTAACATGCACAAGGGCGACAAGTATTTAAGGCAAAACTATCTTTAAACCATACCTGTCGTAACGACGGCGTGCTTTCTCCCGGGCTTTAGGCACTCACGAGCATAATGCCCCGGCTCCCCACAGTTGTAACATGCTCCCGGGGTTTGGCTTGTAGTTGCCCCCGAAGCTCTGAAAGGAGGGACTAGACCCAAAGTCCTAGCCTTCTTGTACCACTTTCGATATACAGACTTTGAGGTGCTCGGCACTTTGAATACCGCTTTCTTTGCACTAACGTCCTTGACTGCTCCTGACCTAGCTTTCTTACCCTTCTGAGCACCATTCCAACAGTCTCGGGCAAAGTGCCCTTTCTTTCCACAAGTAAAACATGTGTAAGTAGTTTTGCTAGTCGATGTTATAGCCCCTTTGTCCAGCACTCCAACGGATGCAACTCTTATGGGGCTTGCATAATTCGATACCATGGGCGTTGGCATCGAGAGAGTCTTCCTCAAATCTGCCTCCAAACATCTAGCTGATTCCACCAAGGCTCGGAATCCCAATAACTTTGGTCCTAGCAGTAGGACTCGTAACTCGGCGCACAGGCCATTATAGAATCTATCGACTGTAGCTTGCTCATTATCCAACTCAAATCATGTGTAGCGACTTATCATAAGAAATGCTTGCAAATATTCCTCAACTGTGTGCGCTCCTTGCACTAAATGCATATTCAGCTGCTGCCCCAATGGTCTACCAAAGGTCGTCTGCTGCATCACGCCCACCGGCGTTGAAGCCACAACAGGGGCGCAGGGTTGTACATTTCCTCCAAGCTGTGCACCCGTCATAGCGAACACCGCTTCTACGATCCTTCTAACGGTTTCATACGAAGGAGGAGTCTCAAACACCTCACCGGGTGCACTATGCTCCTCAGAAACTGGACAGTCTAGCGGTCCAACACCACTTCTGGTCACCTATAATGGTACAAATCCCCGTTAAGCGACCAAATAAAATTGCGAACAGCATTTATAGGAACACGCAGGTTCCTCAAACACGTGTATTTTCATTCCTAAGTGGACATTCATGGGTTCTTTTGTTGTTATAACGATGATGCACACACATGTGCTCACCACCCCTTAAAAAGAATTCGTCCACGAATTCATTCTAAGCCCGACCAAAACCAGTAGTCTGATACCAAATTGTAACACCCCATATCCGTCGCATAGCATATAGCAGTAGGTCCGGCCGGGGCCCGACGCCATATACCACAGACAGACCGGGTGATTACTTATGGAAACCATCCAACCAATCTCAACGTCCTACACAGAGCATTCTAGCGGAAGCAGTTTATAAGAGTTGCAAAATAAGAACCCAGCATTAAAGCACGAATGTCCACTAACAACAAAATAGGAATGTAATACAATAACCAACAAAAGCCTTAAGGCCTTACAAAGGTTTCACTTGATTTTACATGATTTGCAAACCTCGGCACGCAGGCCGGTCATACATGAGTAAAACAGTAAACACTTCCAAAATAGGCCTTCGAGGGCCGGCTTCGCACTTGGAACTTAGCCCGCTATTGACCGCTTGTCCAGCAGCACCTGCAAGAAACATAACCACCGCACGGTGGCAAACAAAAGGGCAACGGTCAGCAATGCTGACCAAATTATAACGATTCCGCCCCCCAACTCGGGGCGGCAATGCTCCTTCCCTGCAATTTTAGTAGCACAAGCGAGCAACATAATATTATTCATTTCATCACAGGCGTAGGCTCCCATGGCCACACATCCCGTGCACTAAGGGCACATTCTTGGTGAACCGGTCGATGTCACGTCAGTTAAAGCCATAGACATTCCGGACTCACCACCGCCACTTTGACGGCAAAATCTATGAGCAATTTGTCTTCCGGCATGGGTCACGACAATTTAAGCCATTGACCGCCGAAGACTCCCATCTATGCCAACGGCAAGTGCCACGTAACTTTAGGTCTCTTTAACCCGAACGACATAGACATGGGTACGGTTCCATCTAACCCGTGCTCACGTCGCAACGACAATTTAAGCCATTTGCGCAGGTCAAACTTCTCCCGAGTCCCATTTTCGTCACACAATTTCACATAACTCGGTTATGTTCAAGTTGGCTCTCAGGCCTCCATGTTGGCAAGATCATGCATCCGCCCAGTTTTCGGGTGCACCTTAGGGTTAATCCCCAAGATTCCCTGTTGCAATCTACCGCGTAGAAAAACCGAAAAAAAAACACCCAATCGCACGGAGTCTTCTCCGGCATTTATGCAATGCAACATCACCGATCTGTACCAACATGTTCGGGTAGGCTTCACACATCATGCCTATGTCCGTTCTCGCTTACGGACTCTAACAACGGGGACTATTAATGTCTACCCGTAGGAACGCCTCCAACTCACCGCAAACTCGCGAGAGTGGGCTTCCTATGCAAAAGAAGGAGAGCTATTCATGCTCAAGAAGAGAATCGTTACCCTAGCGTTCCTCTTTGGTGCCATCTAAAAGTAATCGGATGAAAAGCACCGCACTAGCTTTGCCTCCGTGGATCCAGAGTCGGCTCGTGATTTGGAGCTCCGAAGCTCCTCTAATGGCGGGATCTAGATCCTTCTTCTTTCCTTGGCTCTCCTCTCTCTCTAAGGATTTAGAAATAGAACACTTAAGAAAAGTGAGGGTTTCTAAGTCCAAATCCCGGGTATATCCCTTCAGGAACATCCCCCAGCCGTTGGATCTCAAAACAAGGAAACGAACGGCTTTGATTCGGGGCTGAATGCCCAATCTGGACCGAACACGGCCGACACACGCCCGTGTCCAGGGCCGTGTGCCTCATTCGCCGTCGAAATCGAATCTCCTGGAACCTCACACGGGTATCGAACACGCCCGTGGTCGAGCTGACACGCCCGTGTTCCACCTGACATGGCTGTGTGGCCGGCCGTGTACCCCATGATTTTTCCCCAAAATCAACCCGAGCACTGCACGGGTTCTAGGACACGCCCGTGTCCCTACCCGTGTCACCTTGACACGCCTGGGCTCCAAGCCGTGTACACGGCCTCGACACTCGACATTTCGTCGAGTGAAGATCGTCGACCTGATGACACGGCCTTGGACACGCCCGTGTCCTAGGCCGTGTGCCTTGTCTCGACGATCGTCGAGCGAATCTCGACGACTCCCCGGGACGATCGTCGAGACAGGTCGACACGCCCTGCGACACGCCCGTGTCGCAGGCCGTGTGCCTTGTCTCGACGAATCGTCGAGCGAACCTCGTCGACTCCGCGGCTAAGTGTCGACACGGGTCGACACGCCCTGCGACACGCCCGTGTCGCAGGCCGTGTGCCCAGTCTCGACGAATCGTCGAGACCAAAGTGTCGACTTCCCGCCTTAGTGTCGACACAGGCTTGACACGCCCTGGGACACGCCCGTGTCCCAGGCCGTGTGCCTGCAGCCAAAACCCAAACTGGCCCAAAATGTCCCCCTTTGCTCCCTTTGAGTTTCGGGGCGTTACATCCCAGGCCGTGTCACTCACAAAAATGACCATTTTTCACTGTTTTGAAAAGTGTTTCTGTTTCGTCCTAGACCATTTCTTCCTTAAGAACTTTTTGCCCCCTTTTGTATTCTGTACACATCTTCCATACAATCAACCTGTTTTGAGCCATATTACCCGGGCTTGAAAAAGTGCAAGCATTCCCTAAGAGGCCTCTCCGAGTCCCCAAACTTGGACTCTGGCTTGCTGGGGAATCGTGCAACTTGGCTACCAACACAGCCACTCGAAAGCCCGCATGAAAACCATGCTCGAACAACTGTCAAAGCCAACGACGCCCATCAAGCGTATGCAATCATTCGACAAAAGTTACGGGGCGTTACACAGCAGGCCCTGTGTCAACATAGCAGACTGTGTCAAACACGCCACAACTCGCCAAGGACACGACCTATGACACGCCTGTGTCCCAGGCCGTGTGAACCCTGCCAAATTCCTAACATGGCTCAAAACGCCTCCCCTCGCTCTTTTGAGTTTCGGGGCGTTACAACTCTCCCCCTCTTAAAAGAATTTCGTCTACGAAATTAAATAAAGGAAAGATAAGCATAAAACTTAAATGGTACCTGAGCAAAACAACTCCGGGTACTCCTCAAGCATAGTCTGCTCTCGCTCCCAAGAGAGCTCCTCCCGACCGCAATTGTCCCAACGGACCTTAACCATCCTGATCTCTTTATTGTGTAGCCGATTGACTTTCAAGTCCTCAATACGTACGGGCTTGACCTTCGTCGTCAACCCACTATCGACCGGCACTTGGTCGACCGCGATCACTTGCGTAGGCTCTTGAATCACCTTCCGTAGCACCGATATATGGAATACATTATGTAGACCACTAAGCACCACTGACAGCTTCAACCGGTACGCTGCTTCACCAATCCGCTCCAGAACCTCAAAAGTTCCAAGGTACCTCGGGCTTAGCTTATTCAAGCGCTGCACCCACGAGAAACCCTTGAACGGCTTGATCTTCAAGTACACCCAATCGCCAATAGCGAACTCCACGTTCCTGTGCTTGGCATTATAGTACTTAGCCTGGCGGTCCTGAGCGATTAGCAACCTCTCCTGAATGGTTCTCACCAAAGAAGTAGCATCCTCCACGTCTAGTCGCTTGTACAACTATGACTCGCCCGTTTCCAACCAAGACAACGGCGTGCGACATCTTCTACCATAAAGGGCCTCGAAAGGCACCGTTCGTATGCTTTCCTGGTAGATATTGTTGTACGCGAACTCCACCAAGTATAGGTGGTCTTCCCATTGCTTTCCAAAGTCCAGGACACACATGTGAAGCATGTATTCCATTATCCTATTAACCCTCTCGGTCTGACCATCCGTCTGCGGATGAAAGGCTGTACTAAAACTCAGCTTTGTTCCTAACATTTACTGCACCAGCCTCCAATCATTGGACGTGAACCACCCATCTCGGTCACTCACAATGCTGCGTGGCACACCATGAAGCTACACAATATTATCTACATACAACTTTGCCAATTTCTCAACCGGATCATCCTTCCTATGCGGAATGAAGTGCGACACCTTCGCTAGACGATCTACGACCACCCAAATGGCATCATTCCCCTTTTATGACATTGGAAACCTATGCACAAAGTCCATGGTAATGTCGTCAAACTTCCATTCCGGAATAGGCAAGGATTTTAAGAATCCTCCCGGCTTTTGGCACTCCAATTTCACCAAGGCGCAAGTTTGACACTTCGCCACGTAGAGCGCCACATTCTTTTTCAGTCATGGCCACCAGAACAATTTCTTAACATTGCGGTACATCTTTGTGCTCCCCGGGTGAATTGAGTACTTGGTATGATGCACCTCGTACAACAATTCCACACGCAAATTGCCCATGCTTGGGACGCACAGACGACCGTCTTTCAAAAGTAATCCTTCCTCCACAATGAATTGGAATTTGACCCATCCAGAGCCTTTATCATGAGTTGCTTCATGTGGACATCCATATCCAAAGACTGTCGAATCCGATCAGACAAGTCATATTGGACTTCAGTCCAATTCAATACTGCTTCAGCACTTGATTGCTTATCAATGCAAAAGATCTCCAACGCCTCCAACTCCCATACCAACAACTCGTCATGGACCGACAACCAATAAGCTTGGGCTGGGGCCCGACGACTCAACGCGTCTGCCACCGCATTGCCCTTACCAGGCCCGTAATGGATCTTCAATGTATAGTCCCCCAGGAACTCCATCCATCTACATTGCCGCATGTTCAGATCTTTCTGATCAATCAAATACTTCAGGCTCTTATGTTTGGTATAGATATCGACCCTTACCCCATACAAGTAGTGCATTCACAGCTTCAAGGCAAAAATAACGGCCGCTAACTCCAAGTCATGGACCGGATAATTCCTCTCGGGCACTTTCGGTTGTCTCGAGCCATACGCTATAATGCTTCCATGTTGCAGTAGCACGCAACCCAAACCACTGCCCGAAGCATCGCTATAAATCTCATAACCTTCGGCCCCACTCGGCGAACTCAACACAGGCGCCATGGTCAACTGACATTTCAACTCCTCAAACGCTCGCGCGCACTCTGGCATCCAAATGACCTTCTACTCCTTCCTCGTCAAATTAGTGAGAGGTAACGCTATCCGCGAGAAATTCTCTACGAAACGCCTATAATAGCCGGCAAGCCCTAGAATGCTCCGGACTTCCGCTACCGTAGAATGCTCAGGCCACTCTCGTATCGCAATAATCTTCGCCGAATCAACTGCAATACCTTACCCACTCACTATATGACCGAGGAATGCCACAGAGAACAACCAAAACTCGCATTTCGAGAACTTGGCGTACAATTGAGTCCTTCTTAGCATCTCCAAAACCTAATGAAGATGCCTGAAGTGATCTTCCTCACTCTGCGAGTACGCCAAAATATGGTCGATGATGACGATCACAAAATGGTCTAAGTACTCCTTGAAGGTCATGTTCATCAAATCCATGAACACCGACAGCGCATTGGTCAGCCCAAACGGCATGACCGTAAACTCGTAATGCCCGTATCTTATACTGAACGCTGTCTTAGGGATATCACTCTCCCTTATCCTCAGTTGATAGTAACCAGACTTGAGATACAACTTAGAGTACACCGTCGACCCGACCAACTGATCAAAAAGATCATCGATCCTTGGGATTGGGTACTTGTTCTTTTCTGTTAGCTTGTTTAACTCCCGATAATCAATACAAAGTCTCAAGCTCCTGTCCTTCTTCTTTACAAAGACGACCGGTGCGCTCCAAGGCGACGAACTTGGATGCACAGACCATTGCTCCAATAACTCTTAAAGTTGCACATTCAGCTCCGCCATTTCCTTAGGCGCTAGCCGATATGGAGATCGTGATACAGGCTTCGCACCTGGCACTAGTTCAATAGTGAAATCTATCTCCCATTGAGGCGGGGTTCCAGGAAGATCGGCGGGGAACATATCAGGGTACTTAGCTACCATTGAAATACTATCCAACGTAGGCTTCGGCTTTGCAACCTCCACTAGTGTAAAGAACAGCTCTGCACCAACACGAACCGCCTTCACCACCTGAAGAGCAGACATCAACGTCTTGCTTGACCCTTTCAAGCCCGTAAAAGTCGTCTCACGACTTGCTCCCAACTTGACTTCCTTGCGACCGCAATCAATATAGGCATGCTCCTCCGAGAGCCAGTCCATGTCAAATATAACGTCGAACTCCACCAGCGGTAGTAACCATGCTTGCAGATCGAACTCTTGATTCCTAATGCGAATCTTAACACCGCAGATTTTATCCGCGCGCATCGAACACCCATTCGGTAACAACGCATCCAACTTATCCTTCGCCATCGAAGAAGGTACTCCGATGCGTGATATGAATCCTTCAGACAAGAAGGAGTGTGAAGCTCCCATATCAAAGAGTGCTCTCGTCGGAAACTCACAAATCAAAACAAATCCTATCACCACACCCGCTTGTTTGAGGTTGAGCTGGAGTATAATGGGACGCGGTTGACTCCACCGCCTTGCCCTTCTCTTCATAAGTTGCTCCCGGCTTCCTCTCAGACCTGGGACGTCCGTTCCAACAGTCATGGGCAAAGTGCCCCGACTTCCCACAAGTAAAACATGCACCCGGGGTCCGACCCGTAGTCGCCCCAGAAGCACCGGAAGAAGGAGCTGGGCCCGAAGTCCTAGCCTTCTTAAAGAACTTACGGTGTACAGACTTCGAGTTAGCCGGCACCTTGAACTCAGTCCACTTATCACCCAAGCTTTTCTTCGCTTGAACATTCTTCATGTCCTTCTCCAAGGACCGGGCCGTGTTGACCAAGGTCAAGAAACCCTACGTCATCGGCCCCGAGAGTAGTAGCCTCAAGTCATCTCTTAGACCTTCGTAGAAATGGTTTGTCTTATGCTCCTCATCCACAAACGTAGAGCTAGCATACCGACCCAACCGAGTAAACTCGTGGAGATACTCATCCACACTACTCTTTCCTTGTACCAACCTCTGGAACTCATTCTCCAAAGCTATCCTCCGCGACGAAGGGAGGTACCTAGACAAGAACAGTCTCGAGAACTCCTCCATCGAGACGTCTGTAAGTTGTCTTCCTCTCAAAAGATGCAGCTCCAAACACTCCCACCACAGCCTAGTTTCTCTGTCCAACAAGAACGTAGCTATAGTGTTCATCTGGCACTCCTCCGTCTCAGTAGCTGTCAAGACTCTCTTTATACGGGAGAGCCAATCTTCAGCTTGAGATGGGGTTCCCAACCCCGAGAACACTGAGGATTAAAGCTCATAACATGTTTGAGCTATCTCTCGGTTGCCCTCCTCGACACCAACGAATCCACTACTACCTGCTCCACTCTTCTCGGCTCAACCTCTAAAAGAGGTACCTGCTCCATCGCTGGAGCGGGCTGCTGCCTTTGCCTTGTAGGCTGCGCATTGATCATGACAAACACTGCTTCGGCCACCAATCGTATGGTCTCAGCCAATGGAGGTGTTGCAGGAGCATCATTTGGTGCACTACTAGCTTCAAAAACTCGGCGTTTTGATGGCCCAACACCGCTTCTGGTCACCTATAGTTGTACAAAACACCGTTAAGCGACCATACAAAATTGCAAAAAGCAATTATAGGAACACGCAGGTTCCTCAAACACGTGTATTTTCATTTCTAAGTGGACATTCATGGGTTCTTTTGCTGTTATAACGATGGCGCACACACATGTGCTCACCACCCCTTAAAACGAATTCGCCCACGAATTCATTTTAAGCCTGACCGAAACCAGTAGTCTGATAGAAAATTGTAACACCCCCTATCCGTCGCATAGCATATAGCAGTAGGTCCGGCCGGGGCCCGACGTCACATGCCACAGACAGACCGGGTGGTTACTCAATGGAAACCATCCAACATATATCAACGTCCTACACAGAGCATTCTAGCGGAAGCAATTAAAATTATTGCATTAATAAAGAACCCAACACTAGCATAAATGTCCACTACAAAGCCAACAGGAATGAAGTACAAATACACAAGTACTGGCCTTATGGCCTTCAAATTATTTTCCTCAAATTACATGTTTTTCAAACCTCGGCACACAGGCCGGCCATACATGAATAAAAGAAAACACTCAAATTTAGGCCTTCGAGGGCCGACTCAGCAACTTGGGCTTTAGCCCGCTATTTACCAATCGGCTCCACAACACCTGCAAGCAACAATCCACCGCACGGTGGAAAACAAAAGCAACGGTCAGCTATGCTGACCAAATTATAACGATCCCGCCCCCAAACTCGGGGCGGCGATGCTCCTTCCCTGCACTTTATTAGCATAACCAAGCAGTAATGTAACAATACTACATCACAGGCTCAGGCACGCACGGTCACATCCCCCGTGCTCTCAAGGTACATTCTCGGTGATCACGGTCAAAGTCCGCTGACTCACCACCGCCCCCAGGATGGCAATATCTCCTAAGCAACTTGTATTTCTGGCCACTGCTTAAGACCCTCCATCTATGCCAATGGCGAGTGCCACGTACTTTAGGTCTCTCTAACTAAACCACATAGATCGGGTACGGTTCCGCCTGACCCGTGATCGGGTACGGTTCCGCCTGACCCGTTGCTCACACCGCAACGTCAATTTAAGTCGTCTGGGTGGGTCAAGCTTCCTCGAGTCCCGTATCTCCTACACAAATCACATAACCCAGTTATGTTCAGGTTGGCTCCTAGGCCACCAAGTTGGCAGAACCACGCATCTGCCTAGTTTTCCGGGTGCACCTTGGAGTTAATCCACATGGCTCCATGTTGCAATCTACCACATAGAAAACCCGAAAAATAAACATTTGCATGGAGTCTTCTCCAGCCATTTATGCAATGCAACATCACCAATCCAGACCAAATTGTCTGGGTAGGCTTCACAAATCATGCTTATATCCATTCTCGATTACGGACTCTACATGTACACAATGGGGACTATTCATGTCTATCTGAAGAAACGCCTCAACTCACTGCAAACTCGCGAGAGCGGCCTTCCTATGTAAGGGAAAAGAAGAGCTTCACATGCTCAAGTAAAGAATCGTTACCCTAGCGTTCTTCCTTGGCGCCATGGAAATGTAAGCGGACAAAAAGCACCGCCCTCTCATAGCCTACGTAGATCCGAAGTCGGTTCGCGATTTGGAGCGCCAAAGCTCCGCCGGTGACCGGATCTAGACTTCTTCTTCCTTGTTGCTCTCCTCTCTCTCTAGAACTTAGACAGAGAACCAGCGAATAGAAGATAAGGGTTTTGAAACCATACACTCGGGTATATCCCAATAGGAATAGCCTCCAACCGTCAGATCCCAACATAAAGAAATGTACGGCTACGATCCAGGTCTAACATGGAAAAACTGGGCTGAAACACCGCACGGTTCACAAAGCGGAGCAGGACACGTCCGCGACAAACTCAAAATATGTCAGGAAATTTAGTCGAGACCCTGCTAAGACCCCTGTATTGACACGCTGTGTCGACACTCAGTGTCGACACAGCAAAACCTGTGTCGACACCATGTGTTGACACAACACAACCTGTGTCGACACTCTGTGTCGACACTCTGTGTCGACACAATAGGACCTGTGTCGACACAGGAGGCCCTGTGTCGACACAGCAGGCCCTGTGACTACACAGCAGGCCCTGTGTCGACACAGCTGGCCCTGTGTCGACACAGCAGGCCCTGTGTCGACACAGCAGGCCCTCTGTAGACACAACAGATCCTGTGTCCACACAGCAGACTGAGTCAAACACGTCACAACTTGCCAAGGACACGACCTATGACACGCCCGTGTCCCAGACCGTGTGGCCCCTCCCAAATTCCTAACTTTGCTCAAAACGCCTCCCGTCTCTCTTTTGAGTTTCGGAGCATTACAATGCTGACCCGCATTATTTTCGTTAATTGTCATGATTATTTGAACAATGACAAAAAGCTGAACTATACCTGCTCTATGTCCTCAGCTAAATAGACCTAAAGTACATTGTAATTATCATTGGCGTAGGGGTGAGTCGAGGTTATAGGCCTAGCTAGTAATGCTCAAACAGAACCATCCAATCCGAGACTGAGAATGGTGGTGGACTAGCGGAGTTCACTGTTGGGGTGCTTTATGCACTATCGTATGCCTGTGATGAGAAAAGGTGGGACCCGGGGAAACTCGTTACACCATTAAGGTGCCCTGAGTGCATGAGATATTTGACTAGTTGCGCCAACGTCTATGATGTATGGTGCTTAAGTTGCACATTTATATTAAATATGTAAACATGTTAATTGTTTGCAGGGATTAAGCACCACCACCCCGAGAAAGGGGTGGGGTCGTCATAATTTGGTCAGCTCCAGCTGACCATTGCCTTGTTTGCCCAAAGCTGTGTCGGCCCTCGAAGGCCCAAATTTTTGCTATTGTTTTCATGTTATGCGGGCATGCATGCCGATGTTTGGAAATAACTTTTAATTTGGTAAAACTTTGTTGATATAAGGACTTAAGCCCAAAACGTTTTGGTGTAGTTGTACTGAACATTCCTTTATGTGTGATCGGTTTTTTAACCTTTAAATACTTCCATTAGAATGCAACTCTGTGTTAGGGTGCGTTTTCAGAATTAAAAAAAAATTATGCTTTCATTTCATAACCCTTTAGTCTATTCGTGTAATATGGCATGGGGTCCCGGCCGAACCTTCTATTATATTATTTGTGATGGATTGGGGGTGTTACAGTAATTCTCCATTGACTTATAATCAAAAGGAACGATTGGGAAGAGAAAAAATTGACTTTTTCCTCTTTGAAATAATAAAATTGACTTTTCCTTGTTTGAGTAAATGTTGATATCTTCTCTTTAAAAGAATGATTGGATATGACCTCACATCTTAATCTAATCCGAAGACTTGGGCTATATACATGTATCTTGATAACTCCATTAAGACTTGGGCATCTCTTAAGATTATGGGCGGCGGGGGCCCAGTCCCCCCTAGAACTTCACAAAATATTTGGTGGACTCTTATTCCTCATGTCGAGGCAACGAATTTTGACTACTTACACGTCAAAAATGGTGGCTAGATGAGGGAGAAATAACTCTGATAATTAAGATGAAGGTCTTTAAAAATAATTGATGAGAGAAAGACGATGCATGCTGATGCGCTAGCGGTAAGATTACAGTTCACGACCAAGTAATAAAAGGGAGGAGTAGCTTCCCCAAGTATCGATCTCACGCAGAGTGCAAGTAGGGAGCATGGATTCCGCTTTCAGAGAAATGAATGAAAGTGCTAAGCAAAAACAAGGGGTTTGATTTTGGGTTTCCTACACTAAGCAACATTAATCTAGTGCGGGTCGCCGTCACTGCATCGCCAGGGTGAATTACTCCAAAGAGTAATAGCGGAGACGGACAAACTATCGATGGTCGTAGACACCTTTTCGCAACGTGCGCTTCTATCAATCGCTAGAATGGCTCAAACACAACTTTCTCTAACAAAGATGAAGCTCATCAACACACATCATGATCAAGAAATCACCACACAAAACCATAGCAAGACCTTGAGCAAAACATGGTTATTAAACCTCAAGCATACTAGTCTAAGTTCAGGTTAAAGCATATCAAAGAAAATAGGGGGTGAAATACAACCAAGCACTCGAAGTCTCTCCAAGATTCACGGCCGGAAGCGAGGGTTGTCGAGCCTCGTCCTAGCTCAGTCTTTGGAAGGTATCCGGGAACCCAAAGGGCTATCACTTACTTCTTCACACCCGTCTTCTTCATGTTGTGGTCACTAATTCGGATCAGAGCGAAATGCTTCCAAGTTCTGCATCTAAGAACTCAAATAGTAGCTTGGAGGTCGGCAATGGCGATGGCGGTCGGAGACAAAGCTTCAGCAAGCTCTTTGGAGGAGAATGGGTGGTCGGATCAACCTTCCAAGGAGGAGAGAGAAAATGATGGCTGGAGGGACGAGTTCCCTCTCCAAGGGGCGGAAATGGAGGGGAAAATGGAGATGGATCAGGTCCAGAATAAAACTCCGTTCGACGATTTTCCTTTCGTCGAACACAGGCATGGGAAAAATCGTCGAACGCCGTTCGACGATTTTCTTTCGTTGAATAATGGCCACGGGAAATATCGTCGAATGCCGTTCGACGATTTTCCTTTCGTCGAATACTGGCCACGGGAAAAATCGTCGAACGCCGTTCGACGATTTTCCTTACGTCGAACACTGGCCACAGGAAAAATCGTCGAACGCCATTCTACGATTTTCCTTACGTCAAACGCTGGCCATGGGAGAATCGTCGAACTCCGTTCGACGATTTTCGTCGGACCCAGAACTAAGGCAAATCGTCGAGCTCTGCTCGACGATAATCATCGAACCCAGATCGACGATCTTCATCAAACTGGCTGCATTGAGCGCACAGCAATCCTGTACCTCCAACTTCGTTTCCAACCAAACTTATTAGCCTAATTCGATCCTATTACTCATAATATAAGTATGGAAACCCACTGCTACTAGTTCTATGACTGAAAGGCTAATTGCTACCCCAAACTGAGATTAACAGGGAAAACTTTGATAAAACGAAAACAAGACTACAGCAACACAGCCATAAATTTGAGTTTCAGAACTTGAGAAAATGCAAAAAGAAACATAAAGGAGCATTTATGGTTTAAGATCCTCATGACTTTGATGGAAAAACAGAGCAAAATAAGCAAACTAGGAAACATGAATGATAGCAACAAATATGACATGAAAAAGGAGAAGAAAAACTTGGCAAGGGTAGGAGCACCACTACCCTCAAATACAGAATTTATCTTGCACAACCCTTCCTCTCTCTCTCGACTCCAGCCGCAACAACACCTAAACAGGAATTCTAGAGTTTTATGGCGGAAAGGGATCAAACCAGAAATTCCGAGACCCCTAGAAACACCACGAAAATTGAATCTCTTACCGTAGTAATGAAGGTCTAGGAGAGAGTAATCCAAATCCGCTTTCAGAATCGAATTCCGTCCACTAACGCCCAGAATCGGTGTCTGAAGTGTAGCAGGGTGGCATTTTTCTTCCTCTCGAACAGGCGACGGTTATACACTCATAGAAGGAGATAATGAAAAGTCTCGATTTTGTCTTAAGGCTATATATCTGCATGGACATGTCTTATCAGCCCTAACCGCCACCTAAAAGCCACTGGATTCAATTCAAGTTTCAATAATTAATCATTTACATCCATTATTATTAACACATCAAAACGACGTGAAAACTGAACCACCTCGGAATCCGACGAAATTCACACCGTCGCTAAATACCCACGCTACGAACGCAACGGCGAAGTCGAAATCAACTTTCGACGAACAAAACTCGGGTTATCACTACGAAGCAAAACACAAGCATCCCCGAGAGGCCTCACCGGTCACCAAAGAGACCCGGCTTGCTAGGGGATCTTGCCAAAAAGGCTACCAACAACCACACAAGGAACCTAAATAGCTAAGACCACACTCTAACAAATGGCACATGCCGGAAATGCGTGAACGTAACGCCAGACGAGAATTAAATAATCGCAGAAAAATCGGGGGCGTTACAGTAGGAGAGGTTGTTCTCCGAGAAGTAGGAGTGTTCACTCTGAGTTGTAGGATTTGTTTAAATTTGAGAAAGGTGAAGTAACCGAATCTAGCCCTTTGTGGTAGATAGGAGAGATGGGATGGTGGACATACCTAAATCGGGGAACCACTATAAATTCTTGTGTTGTGTTTGTTTTGTGTGCTTGCTTGTAATAATTTTTGATCTACTATATGATGCAGAACTCACCTATGCACCCTTCTCTAGGTGATTTAGGTAGCCAACTAGATACTTTCAGAGCTAGTACAAGGTTGAGATGAGTTATTTAATTTATATGAAAATTTATATACAAAATAAACTGTATCTCTAGCTTCTATGATGTCATTGTTAGAGATTTCACTAATTAAGGAATTAGTAATGAGAAATATAATAGTATTACTATCTGATGCATAACCTATGAAAATAGAGCCTATTGTTTTAAGTCTTATTTTCTTTCTCTTAGCTTTAGGAATCACTGCTTTAGTTAAACACTCCCACACTCGAAGAATTTGGTGCTTATGCTTTCTTAATTTAAATAATTCAAACTGGATTTTTCTCATTAGATTTTGATGGAATTCTATTTATGATGAAAAATAAAGTGAGCAATGCTTCTCCCTAAATATTTGATGGGGCACCAGACTCGGCTAACATGATATTGACCATGTTCATCAAGGTCTGTTTTTTACATTCAGCTACACTATTTGATTGAGATGAATAAGGAGCAGTAACTTAATGAATTATCTCGTGTTCTTGATAAAATTTGGTTAGTTCATTCGAAGTGTATTCTCCACGTTAGTCGGATCTAAAACTTTTAATGGATGTTCCATATTGAAAATCTACTTCAGCTTTGAAAATCATAAAATATGAAAATACGTCATCTTTAGTTTTTAATCTATATATATAACAAAATTTAATGAAATTATTTATGAATGTTACAAAATATTAATTACCACATCTAGTAGGTTGGTGGTTCATGTCACACACTTCTGCTTGAATTTTGTCTAAAGGTTTTGAAATTCTTTCAACAATTTTAAAGATTTTCCAAAATATTTTCACTTGCACACAAATTTCACAATTAGCACTTGGTTCAATATTTATTTTAGAAATCAGATTTAAAAATAGCATTCTCTTCATACAATCAAAATTCACATATCCAAATCTGGCATGCCAAAATCAGCAGAGGGACTTGGAATTAAAGAAGATGAAATCTGATTCACTTCCAAATCAATAATGTTTAATTTTAATAAACCATCTGATATAAAGAATTTCTCAATAAAAACATCATTTAATGTTTTTATAATTTATTAGATTCTAATACAATTTTATAACCCTTCTTTACTAGCAAAGATCCGTTCAGAAGATTCTTCCCAACTCTCAGCGCATAAAGCACATCATGTAGGACTAGTATATTCTGAGGTGTCACCCTAAGATCCACTCGCCCACATCCAAGTATTTGTGTCGATGAAGCATCTCCTAAGATCACGCTTCCTCCACAAAAGTCCTGAAAGGTGGCAAAGCATGAACGATCAAAACATGTATGAACATTTTTTTAATCAAGTCACCAATCTGATGAACAGGTAAGAATAAGACTAAGAGTATAATCTAACCTAAAGATAAGTTGATCTGATGCTTGGAGAATGCTGGCATGAGGCTTGGAGCCTTGGGATTTGTCAACCACGGGTTCTATCTTCTTGTAAAAGCAATTGGTTCGCAAATGATTTGTACAGCAACATATGAAACACTATTTCCCATTACCTAGGTTTTGGTTTGAAGAACTTGCCTTGAAATGATTTAATTTGGTTTTTGATGGCGGGAACCTGGATGGAAAGGCCTCTTAAAGTTCTTCCACTTAGTTTAGAAGTGATGGTATGAAGAATATTTGCCATGAGGTTCAGTCAAGTTTAATTTTGGAGAATGGGGTTTGGGAGTCTTAGAATTCTTATTCTTATATTCCTCCAATATGTGGAAAGCATTTTGGATTTCAACATAAGTTAGGTTGGATTGATCATGTTTTAGTCTAGTCCTAAAAATGGACCATGAATGAGGAATATAAGAATTCTTGGACAACATCTCATCTAGTTGATGGGGTTGAGGATTGATAGGCTTGCAGGAATAACTCTTGTATTTGTGAAGGTTTGAAGCATTGTAGCATTCTATACCCATATTGTCCAGGTTATAACTCTCTTCACGTGCATACCACAAATCCTTAGTCATACGATACTCAAGAAAGACATTGTAAAGGCTATCAGACAAGGCACTAAGAATTTAGTTACGACAATGATATTTTATATCTACGGGATAACTATAAGGTACACGTCTTACATAGAAGAGATGAGGCGACTGCAGTTGCAGTTTCGGGATTTTTAGTTTCAATAGTGGGAACAACAAAGATTGCAGATAAAAGATCTAGGGTATTAAACCAATATTCTATTTGTGTTTGCCAATAACAAAAATTATTTTCATTAAATTTTTCGGGTTTAATCCTATAGAATACTCAGATCTAGATGTCATAACAGTTTTTTGAAATTTAAAATACAAACAATAAATTGTTATACGTATGAAAATTAAAACAGTGACAATCATTTTGATTATTTGATTATATTTATCTTGTTATTCTTGGGCTTTCCAATGAATACCCAATGACTGGTTCTTAATGTTACTAAGCGGTTTGTGGGATGATACCCCAACATGACCCTTTCGCAAGATATTATGTGATGTGGATCTATGACTTCTTTAAAATATTGAAATATTTTTCATATATTCCTATATATATTATATTAGTTTTTGTAATAATGCAAACATAAAGATAATAAACTACATCTTGAATAATACGATTTAAAAAACTTGTAAAATAGAGGGATTAGAAATAAAATAATTCAGAATATTATATAGTTTAGAATCGAGCATGGGTAAGGCATGCGGTCACTGCCCTAAAGAAGTTGCATCACCCTCTGATAGGGCTTTCAACTGATGTTCACTTTTTGAAGGCAGAGAACCATGCTAGACTCGAAACTCCGATGTGTACAAACACCGAAGAAGTATAGAGCACCCAAACTCCCACTTAATGAAGCAAATGTTAAGAAAATAGAAGCACAGAGAATATCGTCGTAAGAACGAGAAAGCAAATTACTAAATATTTCGAAAGCATACGTAAAACAAATTGAAAATTCTCCTATAGTAGAGTCTCGTAAATCAGTAAGCAATTTATCATGTAATAAATTTTGATGGTTATAATTAGTAAGTTTTAATCGAGCAGTGAAATGCTGGATTTCCAATGTAAGATATTAATGACATAAAATGCGTAAAGAAATAGTTAGAATAGTACCCACAATAGGTTTGAAAAGGAGAAGTAGGTGCAGGTTGCATCGAGTACTTATCGACTCACATCGACATCTATTTGATGCTTCTCAAGTCGACGAAGGTCTAATAGACGCAAGCGTCGAGATCATATTGATGCAACACGATGCAAGGTGTTTCCATCAGGTTCTTATCGACGCAACTCCAGTCGACGCAAGTTGGGTACGTCGAGTTCCTTTCGACGCATGTTGATGAAACTTTAAAAAATATGATTAAAAATTGGCAAAACTATTTTGTACAAAAAATACAATACAATTTAATTATTCCCTAAATCCGAAATTCAGATTCGGTGCGGTGCGCACGCGCGCACGTGTGTTTCATATATCCTCCTTATGTTTCTTTGAACAAATAAAAAGAAGGTAAAACATTTATTTACTCACTAATTTGAGTGGAGATAAATAAGTTTGGACTAAAGGGTTCATACTTTCCTACATGAAAGCAGTGATGGAACAAAGAATTTTTTGAAGCCCGAACACAATTAATTTAAACTTAACTTAATCAACAAGAGTATTTTAATTATTATACACCAATAATGATAATGCAAAAGAGGACATAAATAAACAAATTCTTAATCATTAAACACTACATTGTAGAGCAAAAAATAACCTAAAAAATTTAATGCTCAACAAGTTATTTTTCTCGTACACATATTCTAGAGGTAGGAGATAATTGTGCCATTTGTAATTTCATCAGTAACATCTTTTTCAATAGAAGTAATTAAACAATCATTCATCAATTTGTCACTCATTCGGTTTCACAAATGACCGATTATTATCTTCATTGCAGAAAACATCCTTTCAACAGTAGATGTTGCAATTGGAAGCAAACATGCTAACTTTAACAACATAAAAACCAACTGAAAAATGTTTGTCCTTTTTCAATTCCACTGACAGCTGAAGAAGCCCATTTATTCCTTTAACATGAGATAATATATCAACTGAGTGCACATGTCACAAATAAATGTATTAAGCTGGCCTTCAGGTACTTGCAATTTTATTGGAGTGAAATCATATTTATAAAATTCTGCAAGTTGAATTACCTTTTGTTTTTCATAAGAAAAAGTTATCACTGGGATCAAGACAAGAGACAAATAATAACTACTCGACGTTTACTTCATCAAAACGATCATTCAGTTCATTTAGTATACAATCCAGTACTGTATTAAAAATTTCAACACTGAAGTGATGGTTATTTGTAATCTCGTTTGCTCGACATCTTGATCTCCCCGGTTGCACATACTTTTCATCCATATTTGGGACTTCTATAACAGGCTCTCTACAACAAGTGGACACCTGATTCATGAAGGTTTGTCATTCAATATCATCATTCCTCATTTTGAAGAGTAGAGGTTTTGATACCTTCACAAAATTCATTGCATTTACAATTTCTTGATCTTTCTTTTGTAAAGCTTGAGACAATTCATGCATATTTGCGAGAATATTTTTCATCAAATGGAGTAGAAATAAAAAATCAAATGTTAAGATACGAATAAGAAGAGTGTTGACCATTCCCCTTTGATTTTCATCTACTTCATCAACTGTAATAATCTCAAGAACATCAATAATAGAAGAAATCATACGAATAAAATTTAGTACGGTGCCAAAATGTGAACTCCATCTTGTATCTCCACCTCTTTTTAGTTGAAAAGATTGATTCAAGCATTGACCACTTTCTAACTCTCCGCAACTAAGCTCTAGAGCTACTCAATCAACATATAAAGCTCTAAGCGAATCACGTCGCTTACAAGAGCCTCCAACCACATTCAAAACTATGTTAATAAGTGAGAATAACTCAGCAATTTCAAAGTGCCCTTCTGCCACAGCTAGTTGTGTACAAAAGGACCGGGCCTAGTCGGCCGACCCAAGCTCGGCCCGGTAATAGCCCGTCTAGGCCCGACCCATGAAAATTCTGGCCCGGTCCTAGGCCAGGCTCAGGGCCCTTGCAGGGCCCAAGTATAGGGGGAGTACCCTGCCCGTTACCCAACCTGGGCTAGGCTGGGCAAAGCCCAATTTTCGGGCCGGCCATGGCCGGGGCCAAGGCAAAGCCTGACCCAGGCCCAGGTGACAGCCTGGCCCAGGCCATTAGCCCAACTCTTATAAGTGTCGTTTTAATAACGGCTCTTATAATAGCCAAATTTTTTGCAGCCCTTATAAGAGCCGTTGTTAACGACTATTATAAGTGTCGTTGCTAACGACCCTTATAAGAGTCGTTAGCTACTATTATATAGCAATAAAGCAGCAACTATACTACTGTACAGCAACAGAGCCTAGGCCCTCGACACATATTTAAAAAAAGTGTATATTTTTTTAACTCCCCCTACCAAGCCAGACCCCCTCTCTCACTCTCTTCTCTCTTTCTCTCTCCCACTCTCTCTCCCTCACACTCTATCTTAATTTAAAATTTTAAATTTACTTAATGGCTCGCCAGCATCCTCCTCAATGCTAGCATGGCATCCTCCTCCTAAATATCGGGGTCATCTATGCAAAGTACGCCTGTTGTGGTGGAGCACAATCTTAAGATGCCAATTTGGGAACATTTCAATAAGGTTCAAGTTCGCGCCAAATTCAAGATGTGATGCAATTTATGCTTGAAGCTACTGACCCTTACCAACAACTCGACATTAGCAAGACCCCTTAAGTCTTGCATTTCTAAATAAGCTCTCGAGTCCAGTCAGGCCCAAAGTTCAGGAGAAGGGAAAATTTGGACATACGATCAACTTCGTCAATGATACCTACAGATGAAACGTGTCATCAAACATGGGTTAACATTCAGCCATTATGACAATGAGGTTGCAATGAAATACGTACATGAAGGGCTTCAGCCCAAATATAAACAGGTAAGTAAAGCTTTTCTTAAGCGCTATGCCATTAAAACTTGTTTAGAATCAAAACAATCATTAATAATTTTTTTTGAAACTTTTGATGGTCGTGTAAGTTTAACGAGTGATGTTTGGAGCAGTAGCATAAAAATAGGATTATTGTGTATGTATATATATATCACGTGTCATTGGATTGATCTCATTTTATGGGAGCTAAATAAGCGCGTAAAATTTTTTGAATGTTTTGAATAACTGCACAGGTAAAGATATCTATAATATAGGTATTAAATGTGTGTGAAAGTATCTAGTGTCAACCTTAATCACCTAGAGGGGGGGGGGGTGAATAGGTGAGTTCTGCTACTTTTTACGGAATTAAAATAACTAAAAATAATCACACAGAGACACAGAGATTTATAGTGGTTCCCCGTATTGGGTACGTCCAATGTCCCGCCTCTCCTATCTACAATAAAGGACTAGATTTAGCTACTTCACCTTTATCTCAGATTCTTCAAATCTTACACCTCGGAGCCTCAACTCCTACAACTCGGAAACAACGCTCCTGCCACTCAGAGAACAAACTCTCCTACAACTTGGAGAACAACGCTCCTACCACTCGGATAACAACCTCTCCTACAACTCGATCCTAAAATAACGATCTAAAACTCGGAGGCAAAACCTCCTATAATATCATAAAAGGATTTGCAATAACTGATTAAAGCTAATCTTCTACAGATCTGAACACTTCGGTCTTCCTTTCCTCTAAAAACTGAAACTTGAAAATCTCGAGTAGAAAGAAAATTTGAAATATTGAAGGCTCGATCTGAACAAGGAATCCATTAGAACTGAATGAATATTCAACCTCTTGAGAATGGAGATCTAGTTGACACTTGTAAAAGACGATCGAATCATGCATCGTTGACGTCGGCCGAGAGAGTCATGAAATTGCAAGAGCGAAAGCCGACAGGTCTCTTTTTGGAAATTCTCGATTTGATCGTATATGCACGATTATGGTTGAATGAAATCCACCCTTAATATATATAGGAAACCTTCTTCTGTAATGGCTAGAAGTATCATTTCTAATCGAGAAATTCATAAATCACTGTACATGGCGATTTGGACAACCCGAACCGAAAATTTGAAAACAGAAGAAATAACCCTTAGTATAATTTGTCGAGTATTGTCTAGTATATACGGCTAAACTCAACGAAACACTTGGAAACTCGACGAAATTTACTTGGACAATTCCAGCCAGATCGATCATATAACTCAACGCTTGGCAGAAGAGATACTTGACGAATTCGACGAGTATCAGCTAGTGTACTTGACGAATTCGACGAGTATCAGCTAGTTGACTCGATGCTTGTTTATGTGATATTCGACGAATAACACTTAGAGAAATCCAGAGAAATAAGGTCGAGATGACTCGACAAATTCGTCGTGTATCGAAATGTATATTTGATGAATATGACGAGTATCGATAGATACACTTAACGAATTCGACGTGTATACACGATGATACTCGACGACTTTTACTTAACTGATTTCCAGGAATTCAGAGATTATTCCCTAAGTAAATATGATGAATTTGACGAGTTTCTGTAAGCATACACGATGAATTTGATGAGTATTCATGAGTATGCTCAACGAATTCGATGAGTATCCATTGCAATACTCGACAAATTTTACTTAGAGAAAATATACTCTTCTGAAAGCGACAACTTGATCTTATTGGATTATTATAATATACTTGAAGTAGAAGTACACCCTAATAGAGATATTACATATGAGTCAATACTTTGGCATACATAATAAAAAATTACATTGTATAGTCTCGTGTTTCAAGACCCATTGTAACCCGACATTAGGTTATACTTAGCAATATCATCCTGCAAGCACATAACTAGAAAACAACATCAAATACAAACTCAATTTATCTTAGTTCAAGGGACACTTCTTCAAATCAGAGTTATTGTCGATACAATACCAAACAATCTCCCCCTATTTGAACAAGTCAGAACCCTACAAACTAAGGTGAATTGTACATACAAAAATCTTAAAACATGAAAAGGAAAGAACATATAAATTTAAGAAACAACTCAAGCATGTTTGCCCTGGCTATTCTGATTTTGTCTGTCAAAATAAGCTTTTGATATTGGGTAGCACTTTTGTGGAGCCAGAGGAGCATCTGGATTATCAAATTTGTACTTCCTGAAATGTAGCCTTCTTTTAGCATTTGCCACCTCATGCTTCTATCACTCCTCCCTGCTATAGTAATCCCATCTATTCTCATTTGCCAAGTATAATAGTTTGAAGATGTCAAGGATAATGCTTTTGGAGAGAGGGCTCCAAACTTCAGCCATATCTCTGTTGGGCTCAGACCTTACAACGTAGGGGCCTTCACCATATCTTCTTCTTTTAAGAATTGGTAGAGGTAAGTCTTCAACTATCTAAATTTCTGGCTCAATAGCAGCAACAACAACAGCAGCATCAGCAGATTGATCTAGAGATAATATTGAGTGTACTCCTGAGTAGGCTGAACAAAGTCATGTCTAGGATCAGGTATCACCAGTTCTGGCATTCTGACTTCAGCCGACCCAGAAAACAGCTCTCTATGTAGCTAGTTAAAGTTATCAAAATAATAGATGTTATAAGCCTTGACCTGATCTTTCATTGATGCTTCCAGCGCATTAACCTTATTCTTCAATTCATCCTCCCCCTTTCTAACTTCTTCAAGTAATCTTACTGCCACATCATTTCTATAATAGACTATTTGGTCGTCAAAGTATTTTATCCCTTCATTTTGGGAAGTTATGAATGTCTTTACATTCTCATCAACATTCTGGAGGATAGTGAGGTTACTCTTCAACCCAGCCATCATGTGAACAATGGCCTGACCACCTTGTACAAACCAAGAATCCAGCCTTGAATCCAGCTTATCAAAACATACCTTGATCTCTGCAAGGCCGTTGTTCATATATTTTTCTATTTCTTTGACTTTCTTCAGTATCTTATTCAGAGAGTGATTAAAACTTGCTTGGTGCTTTGCCATCAGGGCCTCAATAGACTTTAGAAGAGAATTTCAGAACTCGAACTTGGAATATCATCAACAAGAATACTGGATGGAGAAGGCAGATCAGCACTGGCCTCTGAGTCACTGGAAGACTCTTCCATAGGAGAAATACGAGCTTTTGAAAGCAGTCCATTGCCTCCAGTCTCTAGGACAGGAGTATGCGCCTTTGTATCTCCTTCCTCATCTGAAAGATCAACAATTTCTACCTCATCCACTGGAGGTCCACCAGGGATCTTTACAATACATCATTAAAGATTTCACACAAATCTGTCGAACTCTGTTTGAATTGAGATTGAAGGATGACTTTGCTCCCCCTCAGTCCTTACATGTAGAACAGTTGGGAGGCTTATGATCATTTTTTTGCAGAAGTGAGCTCAGTAGAAGCATTTAAATTATCAACAGCAATAGTGTGTTCTGCAACATTTACTTTATCAGCAGCTAGCTCATTCTCATCAACAATATCATAATCAGCAACATCTAGTTCAGTATCAACAATTGTCGTATCCACAACCTCAAAACATTCAACTTCAGTAATAACAATATATCTCATCATCAGCATCAACATCAGCATCTACACTGTCATCAGGATCTCTCTTATGATCATCCCTTCTGATACTATCGTGGCAGCAACAGCCCTACCAATTTTAGCAATTTTTGTATGAAGATCATCTGTCTCCGGAACATCTAAAACTGTAGGAACATGAGCCTCAACGGGCTAAACCACTGCCTCTGGAGTATCTGAAACTACAGAAGAATAAACCACCAAGGGCACTTACATATCAGTAGCCACTTGGGGTTCACCAGACTCCCCATCCATTCCTGCACTCGAGCTTCCAGGAATTTCATGGGGGATAGGAGTAGGAAGTATTTCCTTAGGAACTTCCTCCTCCTCTTCCTCAATACCAGGCTACATTCTGATTCCACTTGGTCTTTGGATCCTCCTATCCCACCTGGAGAAGATAGATGTGTCGATTTTCTTCAGGTGATGGATAGGTAAACCTTGGGTCATATCAAAAGTGTCTCGGTCAAGCTGATTCAAATATAAACTGAGAATTCTTCCAAAATTCGGTGCGCGGAGACTATCCTTAATTCTTGCAAACATCACTGTACCCCAGTCAATTTTCTTCGGCATATGATGGCCACCAGAATTTTGAAAATTTTGAGGATAAGTACTCGCAGGATCCGGTCTTACATAATGGAACCTTTCTGATAATGTCTGATAAGAGTTTTCCTTCCTCATTCATAGCTTTGCGCTTTACTGTCTTTGTTCCTCGTGGCAAACAACAAAAGTTCTAAGCCCTGGATAAATCAACCTCTTCTTGCTGGTCGACTTCATCACATTCAGGAAGCTGCAAGTACCTCGAGAGGAGGGATGCCTTCACCTTAACTCTGATTATCAAACTTTGATTTTGATCATTGTGACTTCCCTACGTAGCTTTGCATTTGAGAAAAATTCAAGAACATCCATGTCCAGAACTTTGCAAGGGTGCTCAAGAATGAATGAGAGATCGGATGATTCCAACATTTGAATGTCATTTCTGAATTCATCCATGGTCATAGCAAAGCCTGTTCGAACTAGATCTCCCCATGTGAGCAAGCCACTTGTACCTCTAGGAGCCATGGATATCAGCAAAAGAGAGTAGAGGAACGAGATAATCGGCTCTGGAAGAACTTTGGTGGTAAAGACTGAAATTGAGAAGCCAAGACTTTGATGGAACTGTTGTTGTTGTTGTAGGAAACGATGAGGGACTGCTGTCGGAGATGAATCATCGGGGAAGAGATGTAGTTGCTGTCGCGGAGTCTGAATCGTAAGGAAGAAGAAATCAGCGGGATTCGGACTTCTATTTCGACAAAATGAGGATGGTTTACCCCGAGAACTTATATATATATATACATATATATATACACATATATATATATTTAAAGTTTAAAGACATGGGAAAATGGCACGTACCTGAAACCGGTGACTCTTCGGATCCAATAAAAATTGACCTAAGTACGAATCGTCAAAATTCCATAGAAGCCGAGCAGAATTCGTCGCGTTTCGTCATGGAAATTAGCATTATCTCGACGAATCATCGGGTTCCGGCGAGTTCATCTCGATGAATTTGCCTTAGAAACTTTTGTCTGCTGAAAGATGTACTACCCGAGAGAATTTCTGTCTTCTTATCCATCTTCATGACTACTTGTTTAGCATGCTCAATTCCATTCCGAAAAATGATAACTTGGAATCATCCAGTGGCTTCGTAAAAATGTCTGCGACCTGCTTATACGTCGGTACATAGCTGAGAGTTATTATAAAGTGTTTGTTTAGGATAGAGAGTGACCTACAGGGGGGGTGAATAGGTCCAATTTAAATCTTGGCAACTTTAAATTATAGAAATTTCTTAGTGTGTTTATTAACACCACCACAACATTCAAGAACATAGATGATCTACTAAAAACAACACAAATCTAATTTAATAATCTCAACACAGATTATATCACAACACACAGTAGTTTTATAGTGGTTACCTAATTAATGGTTATATCCAATTTCCCCCTTTGTCTATTAGCAATGAACGAGATTCGGCCAAACTTCTACTTACATTTCCTCAAATCCTCAGATCTTACACCTCAGACCTCAGTTGGCACCTATAATTTAGACAAAACATTATCCTAGCTCAGATCCTCAATATCCTACAACTCAGGTTCCTCTTCAAGAACCCTATCTCAGAGTGCACCTCCACTCCTACTCCTCAGTAAAATCCTTGCCCTACAACCTCAGAACCTTCCAGTTCCTACAACTCAAAGATATAGCCCCTTCTCCTACCTCAGGCTCACAGCCCTACCTTATCCTTTGTAATTTAGGCTTACACCTAAGAGAAATAGCCCCTTCTTTTATCTTAGGCTCACAACCCTACATCAGCCTTTATAATTTAGTCTTACAACTTAGAGAAATAGCCCCTTCTCCTACCTCAAGCTCACAGCCCTACCGTAGCCTTTATAATTTAGGATTAAAACTTAGAGGAATCAACCTACTACACCTCAGATCTACTAATAGATCTTATAAGATTATTATAATAGAAAGAATTTTAGTTTTGAGGTGTCCCCCAGGAAGAGAGAGACTGGTGACTTCTTCTTGATCAGATCTTGATGTGAATTCTTCTCCCTTAATCTAGTCTATGAAGAAATAAGGTTCTAATCTTCTTAGCTTTTTCAAAGCTTCTTGAAGGAGAAGGTGGGGTTGAATCTGGCTAGAGAAGATTGAAGTTGATCGACGATCTGCCTCCTCTCCACCTTCAGAATTCTATTAAAATTGTTCTGACAGACTTAGATGAGAAGAAGAATTATTCACTCTCTTTCTGTTGTGTTGGTCTCCTAATACAGGCTTTAACAATAGTGATCGGCTGCCCCGATTAATTCACTGACATCTGACAGTTGTCAGAACTTCAGGCTTCAAATTCTGGACTTAGAAGAATTTCTATCTTGAAAGATTCTACATGAAGGTGTTGACCAAGTTCTGAGTGTTGACACTTCTGTACTTTGATTCTGTCGACACACCTAGTTTATTGTCTTAGCAAAGCTTGTGAGAATTGTGTCGACACTAGTCCTGAGTGTGGACACAGCTGGTTTCTTGACTATTGGTGTCGACCAAAGTCTCGGGTGTCGACACAGCTTGTTTCCAGTCACGACATAACTTGTGTGAAGTGTGTCGACAATAGCCCTGTGTGTCGACACAACTTTCCTGTCTCGGCACTACTTGAATAAGGGTGTTGACACTAGTCCTAAGTATCGACACAACTTGATTCCTTATCTCAACACTGCTTTTACAAAGTTGTCAACACTTGCCTAGTGTCTCAACACTTTTATACTTAGTTTATTTTTCCTTCAACAAAGAACCTGCACAAGTAAACTCAACATACATCAAATACAAATTTGTGTATATCATTGAGTTGAAAGGACTTCTTCAAATCAAGTACACAATTCAAAATATACTCAACAATCTCCCCCTATTTGGAGAAGTCATAACCTCAATTCAATGATACACACAATGATAACAAAATTTGATGATAAAGATATGTAATAAAAGTGTTGAACAAAAAAAATGTAAAGAACATAGGAATGAACACAAGATTATAACCAAGTTCAAACATACTTTTCATTCCAATTTGTTATTATTTTACACTTTTCAGTTTGTTACAAAGTTCTTGAAAACAAAATTACAAATGTTCAAAAATATTCTTGGAAAGATCTGGCCCTTTGATGACAATGCCTTTTCCTGATTCTATCTTAGCTTTAACTTCAAGCACATTGTCATCAACTATCTGTTTGCCTTTGTCATTCTTGGCTTTAGAGATCTTTTCCTTCCTAAGTCTCTGCCTTTCAAAATATTGATAAAGCTTGGGAAAGTATTTGTTGGGCTCAACAGAAATAGCCGGGATCTTCCCTGCCTTTAGATTATTTCTGAATTTTTGGATGACCTCCTACTGCTTTAAGTGCATAGCCCACTCTTACTCTATATGCCATTTTCCCCTATCAGTTGCATTAGTATTGACTGTTTTCCATCTAGTGAGTATAATATTTCTAGAGGTTGGACTCCACTGTTCAAAATCAGGCCTAGCTTCAGCCTATTCCTTGAACCTTTTCTTTGACAGATGAGCTTCTTTTTCCTTAAGCAAAGCATTATTAGTCATCTCCACCTCTTCACATATAATATTATGAACTTGTGTTGGAGGATTGTACATTGTTTGGATAGCAGCTTGGATGGCCTCAAAAGGAATTTGTGCAAGAGGATTTTACATGGACTGCACACCAGTATGAATTGCCTCAAAAGGGGATGGTTAGCATCCAGAATCTGCAGTTTGGTCTCCATCATACCATAGGGGTGGATGACCTAAAGTGTCTTTGATGTTATTTGATATCTAGGTAGCATGCTTAGATCTACCCTTTATCATTATCCTCTCCCCCTTTATGACTTCTCTTTCAACATGATCTCTTAAGTCATTTTTGTGAAATCTTACTTGATTATCCAGATAATTGATCCGTAAGGTAAAAGCATTCTTTACTTTCAGTAAGTGATCATCCAAATCCTTGTTAGAAGCTTTGATATCCTTAATCAATGAGGCTGAATGAGTTGTCAACTGAGTTTCCATATCCTTAGAGGTAGAAGTTATTTTAGTTTCCAAAGAAGTACTCTGTTTAGCTATTTCTACCAGTGTAATATCATGTAGAACTGTCATATTCTCATTCATTCTTATTTGATTTTCAAGGACATAGCCTTATTTTATAGCTACCTCATCCTCTGTTTTCTTTAATTCCTCTAGTTGTTTAGCAATGTAAACTACAACATTAACACCTCTCTGAAAGAAATCAGTCATATCCTTCTTCAATAAATTGACCTCAAATACAATTGATTTGATTTCTTGGGCCAGCTGAAACTGCAACTCTTTGTTGCTTTCATCCACATACTTCCCAAGTTGAGTTCTTTGCTGGTCAAGAATAATCTATAGTTGAACTAGCAGTGAGCTTGAATCCACTGGAGAAGCAGAAGTTGTGCCAAACTGAATAGTTTTCTTGTATCTTTTGCTCCTCTTTTTGAGTTCAATTAATTTTCTTTTCTTCAACAGCTTGACTTCTTCCTCCTCAGTTTTCGAAGAACTTACCACCTCAATAAATGTTTGTTCTTTAGCTATTTCAGTAGTTAGGGCATTATCTGCCAACTCCCCCTCAACCAGAGCAATGTTTTCACCAATGTTGGTGGTATCCAAGTTGATCTCATCTTGTCGAGCATCAGCATGTGGAACAGGGTCCTCTGTTAGTTCAGTCATCTCCCCTTGGATATCTATATCCAGAATTATTTCTTCTTCAGTCTCTTTGGGAATTTGATCCTCCATCTCTTTGGCAGACATTTCCTTATTAGGAACCTTTATTTGTTCTAGCTCTTGTACAACTTCCATTATTATTGTATCTACAATATCCATTTCAATTTCTGGCAGATCATTGAGGTTCTCCCCCTCAATTGGATCCTTCTCTGGTATATTCTCCCCTGAATCTGTTCCTTTTCTTGTACTGTATCACCCTCTACCTGATCACCAGTTCCAGGTGAGGGCCTTAGATTTTTCTCTGCTATTGTATCATCTTGTTTTTCAAAGGTATAACTTTCTTGTTCTTTAGATTTACTGGAAGAATCTTCTTCCATAACTACAGCCTTCTTCCTTTTCTCTTTCACCTTCTCAACTGTAGGTGTTTCTTTGGATAGGACTCTATCCCACCTGGCTAATATCCTCATGTCCATTCTTCTCAAATGGTTAACTTTAGATCCAAACTTTAGGTTGAGGCTGTCAGGAATGGCATGAACCAGATATAGGCTTCTTGATGCTTTCTGCAATTTTATCAAAGACCACTCTGCTATAGTTACTCTTGATTTTGAAAATTATTCTAGTGATTAATTCCAAGATTGATACAGAGATCCTGTCTTGTGCTCCTATCTTACACAGCAGCCCTTTTTTTACTATCTCAGATAAGAATTTGCCCTGAGAATTCATACCCTTCCTATTCTGGGTACTTCCTATCTTAGTGGTTGGGGCAAAACCACACCACGCAAATGCTTTAGCAGTCCTGGTGTAGTCTATGTCATCTTCCTGATCCATGCTTGGTATTTGAAAAACCTTTGTTAATCTCTTGGTTTTGATTTTAACTTTAGTTCCATTCACTATCGACTTGACCTTTCCTGAGTTTGAATCTAGTTTGGCATTGGAGAAGAATTCTGCAACTTCTCTTTTCCAGATGTTTGTTGGTTCAGAGAGCAGATATTCCAGACCTGCTTCTTTGATTAGGTCAATGACTGTTCTAATTTCTTCTTGCATCGTGACGAATCCATTGAGTACTAGTTCATAACCTACAAAAATGTTGGCGTCATTCTTGGGAGCTATTGGAGTTGAGAGAAAGGATTGATGAGTGTCGAGTAATCAAAATTCTAGGTCTCGACACTCAGGGATCAATCTCTCAATATTTCAGGAAGGTGTAGTCGACTTCTACTTTCACACCATATTTATATTAGATGTCGCTGAAGTTGAAAATGTGTGCTCTATTTAGTCTGTTCCAAGTGTTAGGAAATGACAAAGTGTCGACACGGGAAAACTAGTATGTCGTTATGTGTCGACTCAAGTCGACATAAGTGTGTCAACACATGAAATAAAGTCTGTCGAGATATGTCGACTTAAGTCGACACAAGTCTAATATCTCTTGACACATACCTTGGGGACTCGACACGTTCTTAGACGTCTCGACACTTCCTCATGGACTTAGCCAAATTCGTTTTTCTAATTGTCTAACTAATGACATTTGACCACATTTTTTTTATTTTAGGTACCAATGTAAGTGGTTATTCTGAACCTTAATTCTTGTGTTCCCTAACAAGAGGATATACTCTATGTTTAACATTCGTAGTTCAAACTTGAAGAGATTGAACTTGTTTTCATGTAATGGTTTTGTGAATATGCTAGCAATTTGATTTTCTATTGGAGTATAACGTAAACAGATATTGCCTTTTTTTAACATGTTCTCTAAGAAAGTGATATCTGATTTCTATGTGTTTGTTTCTACTGTGAGAAACAAGATTATTAGCAATTAAGATTGCACTAGTAGAATCACAATATATAACAGATTTACTTAGTTGTACACTGTAGTCCATGAGTTGATGCTTAATCCATAGTAACTATGCACAACAGCTCCCAACTGATATATACTCAGAATCAGCTGTTGAAATAGCTACACTTGTTTGTTTGTTGCTGCTCCAACTGATGAGACTTCTCCCCAGAAATTGACAAGTTCCTGATGCACTCTTTGTCCTCTTTATATCTTACAAAATCAGCATCTGTGTATCCAGTTAGATCAAAATCACCATTCCTAGGATAATAAGCCCATGATTGGGTATGCCTTATAGATATCTCAGATTTCTTTTAGCAGCTGTATAACGATACACTTTAGGGCATGCTTGATACCTAGCACAAACATATTTTGAGAATATTATATCTGGTCTGCTAGCTGTCAAGTAAAGGAGTGATCCAATGATGCCTTTATACAAGGATTCATCCACTAGTTTCCCAAATTCATCCTTCTATAGTGAAACTGTGGAACCCATTGGGGTTCTCATGGCATAAGAATTTTCCATACCATACTTCTTAATCAACTCCTTTGTGAAATTAGACTGAGAGATGGATAAAACTTCTTCAGATTGTCTAACTTGGAATTCCAAGAAGCACTTCAGCTCACCCATGTTTCTCATTTCAAACTTTCCTTGCATAAGCTTTGCAAATTTTCTACATAGCAGCTTATTAGTAGAACCAAAAATGATGTCATCTACATAAATCTGGACTAGGATGCTTGAACCTTTGATGTCCCTTAGGAATAGTGTCTTATCTATCTTCCCCTTAGAGAACTTATTCTCTATGAGAAAGGTAGACAAGGTCTCATACCAGGCTCTATCTGCCTGTTTTAACTCATATGATGCTTTATGTAATCTGAAGACATGAGAGCTAAGTCTTGCCATTTAAGACCAAACCTGGTGGCTGTTCTACATAGACCACTTCATTTAATGTGCCATTTAAGAATGCAGATTTAACATCCATCTAGTAGACTTTATAACCTTTGTAAGCTGCATGTGTTAAAAATAATCTAATAGCTTCTAGCCTAGCTACAGGTGTAAAGGTTTGGTCAAAGTTTATTCCTTCTTCTTATCTAGACCCCATAGCCACAAGTCTTGCCTTGTTTTTATCTATGACTCCATTCTCTTCTAATTTATTCCTATATATCCACTTAGTTCTTATGACATTGTGATTTCTAGGTCTAGGAACTAGAATCCAGACCTTATATCTCTCAAATTGATTAAGCTCTTCTTGCATTGCCATAATCCAGTAAGGGTCTGAATTGGATTCTTCAGACTTCTTAGTTTCCATTAGAGAGAGAAAGCTAGAGAACAGAACCTCATTATGACGTCTACTCCTAGTGGTCACTCCTAGCCTGACATCACCTATTATTTAATCAATAGGATGATCTCTAAGGTGTCTAACCGCTACAAGCAAATTCCTACCATCACCTTGTTCTTCAGGTAGTGGAGGTTGAATCTCAGCCTCCCCCTGGGCATTGACTGTGTCTTCTATTAGAACTACAATATTGCTTCTAGCCTCTAATTCCATCTGAGATGAATCTCCTTTATTTAATTTTTCCATCTTAGAGTCAACATCTCTTAGACTAAAATTGTTAGATAGTTTATTATGTAAAATAGAAGTTTCATCAAAAATAACATTAATTGATTCTTCTACCACTTGATGTTTCAAGTTGTAGATCTTATATGTCTTACTATGATTACTATAGCCTACAAAATACCTTTATAGGACTTCTCTGAAAACTTTGTTAGATAAGTCTTCCCACTGTCTAAGACATAACACTTACTCACAAAGATCTTGAAATACGACAAAGTTGGTTTTCTGCTTATCATTAGTTCATAGGAAGTATTATTGTGACTTTTGTTGATCAAGGCCCTATTCTGAACATAACAAGCAGTGTTTACAGCCTCTACCCAGAAATATTATGGGAGAGATGAGTCACTTATCATAGTTTCAGCAACCTCAATGAGAGTTCTATTTTTCCTCTCAGCAACCCTATTTTGCTGGGGAGTTCTGGGAGAGGAGAATTCCTGAAGGATCCGTAGTTCTTTACAAAACTTTATCATTCTTTCAGATTGAAATTCTGTGAATTGGTCACTTCTGAACTTGACCATAGAACAACCCTTTTCATTTTGAATTTGTTTGACAAAATCAGCAAGAATGTCTAGAGTTTCAGACTTTCTCCTTAAGAAGAATACCCAAGCAAATCTAGAGCGATCATCTACAATCACATTGGTATAAGACTTCCTACCTAAACTAAGAATTTGCATAGGACAAAATAGGTATATATGAAGTAAGTACAGATACCTCTCAGTGTCTTTGGACTGTATGCTCTTAAAGGAGACTTTTGTCTGTTTGCATCTTTGACATGTTGAACACATGGATTCTTTGAATCATTTTAGCTGGGGTCCATTTCTAATTAAGTCCTTAGAAAATAACTTGCTCATAGATTTATAATTTAAGTGAGCTAGCCTCTTGTACCATTGCACGCACAAAGAGTCTTTCTCACTTGCTACTAGCATACAGATGAATTCTCATTTATGCTTAAGAAATCTAGACAATAAATGTTGCCACTCCTAGTACCTAACAAGATGGTCTCTTGATCACTTGCATTCCTTATCAGACACTTATCATTGTGGAATATGATTTCAAAACCTATATCACAAAGCTGACTTATGCTTATCAGATTGTGACTCAATCCTTCCACATAAGACACTTTTGTTATACTCACTAGACCATTAGAAATGTTACCATATCCCTTGGTGAGTCCTTTTTTTGAACCTTTAAATAATACTTTTGGTCAATCATTTACTGAAGCATAGTCCCTTAGCAGACTTCTTATTCAAGTCATGTGCCTGGAACAACCACTGTCCAAGTACCATTTTGGCATTTCTGTTGTACTTGGATCCACTTGCAATCACAAAATAAACTAACCTTAGGCACCCAAAACGGTTCCTGTTAGATTTTGCTGTGTGAAGCACAACAGACTTTCTGAACAGATGAGTCTGTGACTAAAATGAGGGTATTGTTGGATTGTACCAACAATCTAGGGAAAATGCCCAACCTTCTCACAACACTAACATTCAAATCTGTTATATCTTCTCTTAGGCTGCACCTTTGAAGTTGTACTTCTGGGCAACTTAGTGTTAACATTCAGATTCCATGGTAGTGGTGTAACATTGACACCCTTACTTATCAGGTTTAAGTGTTGAGCACTAGGACGAGATCCAAGAATTCCTTCGCTCCTTGGATTGATCACTCCTTGTGGTGGTCCGTGGGCCGTATAGCCATTAGATTTTTTTCCATTCCAGCATGGCTCTTTATTCACCTTACTGGTGGTGCACTCAGAACTCATGTGTCCAGGAATACATGATCACTTGTATCTATTAGAAGTCAGATGCTTGGAAGGTTTCTTAGCTGAACCCATTGGGGCATTACCCTTAAGTTTAGGTTTTTTAATGAGCTTATTATCCTTAATATATCATACACCACTTCTAAATGGTGCAGAAACTATATCAATAATCGGTAGCACAGACATAGGTCTTGAAAACTATTTTAGGAGCTGTTTTTCCTGAAGAAGTTTTGCTTCCAGGTCCTTGACAGTCTTGTCTTGTTCTGTAATAGTCTCAGTCTGTCTATCTATTTTATTGGTTAAATCTATGAGCTTCAGTTTTTGAAGGTCCAACTTAATGTAGGCCCTCTACAACTGAAGAGGTACTATTCTCAGTGATTCTAGTTCTTTGTCTTGTTCCTTAACTAGCTCTTTGCTTGTAATCAAAGCCTTCAACAACTTCCAATATCTGTCAATGAGTATGTTGAAATTTGCTTCTGAGTCTCAACCATGTTCACTATTATTGGAAAAGTGTGAACATGTTTCATTCTCTGATGCTGATCTAGTGCCCGAGGAAAAATTAGTAGTAAGCGGTTTTACCTTGGCAGAATTTGAACAATCCTGATCTTCTTTTTCTGCTAGGGTCATCAGCCCTTGATCTGAATAGTATTCAATATCACTGGATGATAGTGTGGTTCTTCTTTTGTTGATGGCCTCCTTAATGGCCATTAAACCCAAAAGAGTCTTCTCCTCTTCTGATTTTGATTAATCTGTCTCACTGTCTGAAAGTGTGACCTGCTTCTTGTCGAATAGGCTTTTGTCAAACTTCTTGTGTTGTCCAGTCTTCCCATTTTTAGACTTTTTATCCTTCCTTTTTACTGGGTAGTCAGCAATGACATTCCCTTTCCTGTTACAGCAATAGCAAACAAGATTAGTCTTAATGTGTTTATTCTGAGAAGAACCATACCTGTCCCCAGATTTATTTTTCCTGGGTTTCTCTGTGTGATCTGTCTTCTTGTGAGAAGGGTCTCCAACTGGACCCTTCCAACTACCTTGCCTTCTTCTCCACAACATCTTCTTGAATTGTGTTGAGAAGCGTGACAGTTCTTCTTCAGCCATGTCCCATGTTGATGAGGAAGATTTTGTGCATTCTGGGAGTACATCCTATCTTTCTGAGGGAGTAGATTTCTCCCTGAATTTCCTGGATGACTCAGCCTTTAGGGCCATAAACGTTTCTATATAGTGTGCTCTTGTCGAGTATTCTTCAGACTTCCTGAGATTTAGTTGTAGCTCATGAGACAACAACTTGTCAAATAGAGCCTGGGGGTCTATATTGTCTAAGCTGCCGATTTCTCTAATAACACAAATCTTGATGTCTCAATCCTTATTCAAGGACCTCAAAAACTTGTAATTAAGTTCATAATTGGTGAAGCTTCTGCCATATGTTCTTAGGTTGTTCACTATTCTGAAAAATTTCTCAAAGCTCTTAGCCACTGTGTCTTTCTTGTCTTGCCCGAAGTCTTCATACTGCTGGTTTAATAGAGATTTTTTGTCATCTCTAACCTCATCAATACCTTCCATATATACAATCAATGATTCCCACATTTCTTTGGATGTTTTGCAATGAATCAAGTTTTGGAATGTGGAGTCATCTATACCACTAACAATTATGTTCTGAGCCCTCTCATCCATAGAGGCCAGAATTATCTCATCCTTGTCCATATCCATATATGACCTAGGTGTCCTTATGTTGGCATCAATAATTGACACTTTCATAGGTATGAAAGGTCCTTCCAATACTTTGATGTATATTCTTGGGTCTGCAGCCTCCATGAAGAGTCTAACCCTTTCTTTCCAAATCCCAAAGTTTTCTTTAGAGCAGACAGGGAGTTCGATGGAATGGTTTTCTCTTTGAGCCATGATTTGATCTCAGTTAATCCTTAGGATTCTCACTAGGCTGTTATGACTTCACAGTCAACCTCCCTCTGATACCAATTGTAAAGTGTTTGTTTAGGATATAGAGTGACCTAGAGGGGGGTGAGTAGGTCCAATTTAAATCTTGGCTACTTTAAATTATAGAAATGTCTTAGTGTGTTTATTAACACAACCACAATATTCAAGAACACAGATGATCTACTAAAAACAACAAAAAATCTAATTTAACAATCTCAGCACAGATCACAACACAACACATAGTAGTTTTATAATGGTTCCCTAATTTATGGGTACATCCTCTTTCCCCCTTTGCCTATCTAGCAATGAACTAGTTTCAGCCAAACTTCTTCTTACTTTTCCTCAGATCCCCGAATCTTATACCTCAGAGTCCAGCTGGCTCCTACAACTCAGATAAAATAATGTCCTACCTCAGATCCTCAAGATCCTACAACTCAGGTTCCTCTTCAATAACCCTACCTCAAAGTGCACCTCCACTCCTACTCCTCAGGCAAACCCTTGCCCTACAACCTCAGAACCTTCCAGTTCCTATAACTCAGAGAAAAAGCCTCTTCTCCTACCTCAGGCTCACAGCCTGATTTTATCCTTTATAATTTAGGCTTACAACTCAGAGAAATAGCCCCTTCTCCAACATCAGGCTCACAACCCTACCCCAGCCTTTATAATTTAGGCTTACAACTCAGAGAAATAGCCCATTCTCCTACCTCAGGCTCACAGCCCTACATCAGCCTTTATAATTTAGGCTTATAACTCAGAGGAATCAACCTCCTACACCTCAGATCTAAAAATAGATCTTACAAGATTACTATAATAGAAAGAATTTTAGTTTTGAGGTGTCACCCATGAGAAAGAGACTGGTGACTTCTTCTTGATCAGATCTTGATGTGAATTCTGCTCCCTTAATCTTGGCGATGAAGAAAATAAGGTTCAACCCTTCTTAACGTTTTCAAAGCTTCTTGAAGGAGACGGTAGGGTTGAATCTAGCTGGAGAAGATTGAAGTTGATCCACGATCTGCCTACTCTCCACCGTAATAATTCTTTTGAAATTGTTCTGACAGACTTAGATGAGAAGTAGAATTATTCACTCTCTTTTTATTGTGTTGGACTTCTTATATAGGCTTTGACAAGAGTGATCGACTTCCCTAGTTAATTCACTAACATCTGATAGTTCTGACAGTTGTCGAAACTTCATGCTTCGAATTCTAGACTTAGAAGAATTTTTGTCTTAAAAGATTCTGCATGAATGTGTTAACCAAGTTTTAAGTGTTGACACTTCTGTACTTAGATTCTATCGACACCAGTCCTGGGTGTCGTCACTTCTCTTTTAGGGATGTCGACACTACTAAATTCTTGTCTCAAAACAACTTGTGTAACATGTGTCGACACTAGTCCCGAGTGTCGACACAGTTGGTTTCTTGTCTCAACATAGCTTGTGAGAATTGTGTCGAGACTAGTCCTGAGTGTCAACATAGCTGGTTCGTTAACTATAGATGTCGACCCAAGTCTCAAATTTCGACACAGCCTATTTCCAGTCACGACATAATTTGTGTGAAGTGTGTCGACACTAGCCCTGTGTGTCGACACAGCTTTTCTGTCTCGTCACTACTTGAATAATGGTGTCGACACTAGTACTGAGTGTCGACACAACTTGATTCCTTGTCTCAGCACTGATTTTATAAAGGTTTCGACACTTGCCTAGTATTTCGACACTTTTGTACTTAATTTATTTTCCCTTCAATATAGAACCTGCACATGTAAACTCAACATACATCAAATACAAATTTGTGTATATCATTGAGTTTAAAGGACTTCTTCAAATCAGGTACACAATTCCCAATGTTCCGAACAGTTATGTCCCTATTCTCCACATGCTCCGAATGAAATGATATCTGATTTCGATGTGCTTTGTCAAGCTGTGAGAGAATGGATTATTTGCAATCGCTATCGTACTGGAGGCGTCGCAAAACATCAGAATCTCCTTGAATTTTAAGTTGTAATCTTCTCGCTGATTCCTGATCCAAAGAAGCTGTGTAATAACTAGCAGTGGAGATATACTTCGACTCAGTAGTGTTGGTTACCACACCATTTTGCTTCTTACTGCTCCATGAAATAAGCCTTCTTCCAAGGAATTGGCATGTCTCGGAAGTGCCTTTCCTATCATCCCTGTTACCTGCAAAATCTACATCTAAAAATCTAATTAGCTCGACATCATTACTTCTTGGGTACCATGAGCCAAGATTTGGTGTACCCTTAAGTTATCTCATGTAACGCCCAGAAACTCAAAAGAGCGAAGGGACGCGTTTTGAGCCAAGTTTGGAATTTGGTAGTGGTCACACGGCCTCGGACACACGCGTGTCCCAAGGGCTTGTCATGCTCGGGTTCGACGCTGGCTGTGTGGTTGACGAATTTCAATCGACGATCGTCGAGCAGCGAACACAGCCTGAGACACGGGCGTGTCCTAGGCCGTGTCCTATTCGGGTAGTTGGCTGAGTTGAGTTGGGGGAGAAACACATCCTGGAGCCCAGGCGTGTTCGAGTGTGACACGGGCATGTCATTGGGGACACGGGCGTATCCAATGCCCATATTCTTCACGGGTTGGTGTTTGTCCTGTGTCGATGGAGGAACAAGGACCGCTACATGGCCGTGTACTGGATGACACGGGCGTGTCAAGTCGGACATGTACGTGTGGAGAGCCCGTGTACTGCGACGGTTTCGACGTCGAATGGGGCACACGGCATTGGACACGGGCATGTCACAAGCTGTGTTTGGCCCAGGTTTTAGATTTAAAGCCTGAATCGCGGCCGTCCGTTTCCTAATTTTGGGATCCAACTGTTCAGTGCTGTTCTGGCTGGGTTATACACGGGAATAGGGTTTGTATTCCTTCATTTCATCCAAGCAATCTCTTTCTAAATTTCTAGAGAGAGGGGAGAGCAAGGAAGAAGAAGGGAGATAGATCCGGCCATCGGCGGAGCTTCGGAGCCCCAAATCGCAAGCCGACTTCGGATCTACAGAGGTAAAGACATTGCGGTGCTTTTCATCTGCATAGATTTCCATGGCTCCAAAGAATAATGCTAGGGTAACGATTCTCATCCTTGGACATGTGAAGTCCTCTTTTCCTTTGCATAGGAAGCCCGCTCTCGCGAGTTTGCGGTGAGTGTGAGGCATTCCTTCGGGTAGACATGAATAGTCCCCGTTGTTTAGCATGTAGAGTCCGTAATCGAGAAACGGACATAGACATGATGTGTGAAGCCTATCCGGACAAGTTGGTCTGGATCGGTGATGTTGCATTGCATGAATGGCCGGAGAATACTCCATGCGGATGTTTGTTTTTTGGGGTTTTCTACGCGGTAGATTGCAATAGGGAGTCTTGGGGACTAACTCCAAGGTGCACCCAGAAAACTGGGTAGATGCGTGATTCTGCCAACATGGTGGCCTGGGAGCTAACTTGCATATAACTGGGTTATGTGAAGTGTGTGATCGGATTGGGAGTCGGGGAAGTTTGACCCACGCCCATGTCTTAAGGTGACAGGGCGGTGTGAGCAACGTGTTAGGCAGAACCATACCCGCTCTATGTCGTTCGGTTAAAGAGACCTAAAGGTACTTAACACTTGTCGTTGGCATAGATGGAGGGTCTTAGGCATTGGCGGAAAGACTATAATGCTCACGAGAATTTGTCGTCTTAGGGGTCGTGGTGATACATCGAACTTTGACCGTGTTCACCGAGAATGTGCCCTGAGAGCACGGGGTGTGTGGTCATGCGTGCATACGCCTGTGATGAAGTGTTTTTATACTATACTGCTTGGTTATGCTAACAAAGTGCAGGGAAGGAGCATCATGATTACTCTAATTTTATCCATATTTTTATATAATTTTTATTTAATAATTAATTTGTTTTAAATATATTCTATGATTTTATTATCTAAATTTCCTTATTTTCTTATTTTAGGATCAATATGGGCTGCAAATTTCAATATGGAGTCTACAAAATTGATCAGGAGACAAAGCTGGACAAAGCTGAAAAAATTGCAAAGTACACGCCCTGGTCATGGGTGTGACCACCAGGTCACAGGCGTGACATCAAGGAGTGACCCCGACGCGTGCTCCAGAGCTCAATGCCACGTCATTTAAAAGTACACGCCCATTGTTCATGGGCGTGACCATGCTAACACGGGCGTGTCCGCCAGGAGTGACACGATGATGATGATCCAGAACTCCAATCCGTGTCGGATTAAAGTTATACACCCTGAAACGGGCGTGCCATGTTGGTCACGGGCGTGACGCCTAGCCGTGACATCCCGGCGTGCCAAATTAAAGCTGCAGTTTCAAGATCTGGCGGTTTTGCAAGACACGCCCTTGGTCACGGGCGTGACCATGGGCGTGACCATTCCAACAACGGCCGAAGTTCCTCCCTCCGTTTCTGCTTCCCGCCGTTTTCAGCAACCGTCAAGACACACCCTTGGTTATGGGCGTGAGCTAGGGGCGTGACCCGCCAATTAATGATTTTTGGCAGTTTCGCGCCAACGTTCAGAAGACTTGAGATGACGGTTCCGAACCTGACATGCCCTAGGTCACGGGCGTGACCAAGGGCGTGACCATACAACAATTTTTCTTGTAAATTGCAGACAACTTCAGATGCTCAGGGGTAGAATTTTGGGAGTTGGAGTCTTGTAGTTTGCTATTCTAAACTGCTGTATTTTCCATTTCTTAGCTTAGTTTTGCTTAAATTTCAATTCAAGTTGTTTTTTATTTTTATTATGTCTTTCCCTACCTCAACCTGTATTTCCCTAATGATGATGAGTAGCTAATTTTCATTTGACACTTGATCATGATGAAGCTTGGAATAAAATAAACTTTCCCTTTTTTATCAAATCTCTTGTTCTTAATCTTGCTCATCTACGATTTATCTTTGATTTATATTTTGTCGAATTCATATTTCGCGGATATGTTTTTCGATGTAAGATCCGTATCCTAAATGACCGAGAGGTTGCGGATACGAGAAGATCACTCAAAGATAAAAGGAGTTGCATGCACTCCTCGAGAGAGGAAGACATAAATCCTACGTATTGGAGTCAAATCCAATATAGTGGTTCGCCGCCTAAAGCAAGCTTAGGGGTTTCGACTGGCCGAGATGTCTTAATCGACCAACTTAAGGTTAGTAAAAAGCATGAGCTCGAGAGAGACACTTTTGTACTTAGGAACTTCCACGGTCGAGTGAGTAATTTAAGAGCTCGCATTACGTTATTTTCAAGAAGATTTATTTTAGTCCAAGTGGATTCTAGATCAAGTGCTAGCTTCCCCAAAATCAAACTTCTCTTTCTTAGTTTAACATTTTTTTTGTTTTTAAACAAAAACCAACTTTCTGTTTGATAAGCTAATAGCTTTTCTTGTGAGTACAAATACTCAACAAGCCTCGAGTCGATATACAACACTTGATTATATACTCTGAACAATAGGTATACTTGGCTCATTGATTGGAAACTCACGTTAGTGCGGAGAAAATAATCATCAAGTTTTTGGCGCCGTTGCCGGGGACTCTTCTTTGTCGATATTTTGAAAGCAAGGATCTATTAGTTTTATCATTTTTCTTTTCCGTTTTAAATCAAAAAAAGTTTTTTTGGTTGTTCTCTTTAAAAGTTTTAACTTTAATTTTTTATAATTAAAATTTCTTACGAAAGGGCCGTGCCGGGTTTTCATCCCGCAATACCGCCTAGTAACTTGCGAACCCGTCATTGGGTAGCCCTTGGGAAGTCCGGGAAATCTTATTTTTGTAAATTTTTAATTTTAAAACTTTTACTTTTATTTTATATTGGTGTATGACCCGAGGGAATCCGTCAAATCTATTGGACTTGGATCCGGAGATCGAGCAAAGCTTACGGCGATGCCTAAGACTCCGTGAACTCAATTCTCCAGATTTGGTTGAGGAATCCGTAGGTAACACTTCTTCTTCTTCTTTATCTTCGTCTTCTTCTTATTTTTCATCTTCCCCTTCTTCTCAATTTTCTTTTATTTTGAATAACCAAAATCCAAATCTGGCTGAAGAACGGACTATGTCCTATTATGCCCGACCAAATTTGGATGACGCTCAATCAAGTATTGTTCGCCCCACTATTGCGAACAGTAACTTTGAATTGAAGTCAAGCATCATTCAAATGGTACAACAATATATACAATTTGATGGGCTTCAAGATGAGGATCCCAACGCGCATATTTCTAACTTTTTAGAAATATGTGACACTTTTAAAATTAATGGGGTTTCGGATGATGCTATACGGTTAAGGCTTTTCCCTTTCACATTGCGCACCAAAGCAAAATAGTGGTTGGCCTCTTTACCAAGAGGATCCATCACTACTTGGGCCGAGATGACGGAAAAATTTCTTACGAAATATTTTCCGCCCTCTAAGATGGCCAAGTTGCGCAATGATATTACTTATTTCTCCCAAGTTGATACAGAGACGTTATATGATACTTGGGAGCGATTTAAGGAATTTCTTTGCCGTTGTCCGCATCATGCAATCCCTGATTGGTTGCAAGTGCAAACGTTCTATAATGGCCTCAATCAATAAACGAGGCAACATATTGATGCCGCCGTCGGTGGAACGTTAAACAACAAGACACCGGCGGCTGCCCAAGAACTTATAGAAGGTATGGCCATGAATACGTATCAATGGAGTACACCCCGATCTCGTCCACCTAAACCGGCCGAGATGCACAAAATAAATACGGTTTCAAATTTCTCTCTCCAGGTTGAGAAACTACAAAAACAGATGAACGAGATGTATGCTTCCTCGTCTACATCTACCTGTGAGCCCCAATATTGGGAGCCTTCTACTATTGCCGAGCATGTGGATTACATGGGTAATCCGAATCGGCCACCTTATAATCCGGGTAATAATTTTGGTAACACCTATCACCCGGGTGTAAGGAATCACCCCAACTTCTCTTGGAGTAATCCATGGAACGCGACACGACCACCAAACGCGATTCCACCCGGTTATTTTCCACTGCAAGTTCCAAAATCTCCCACTCTCGAGGAGTTATTTACCAAATATACAACTACAAATGATGCCAACATCCGGAATCTCACCGGATCTCTTCGTACTTTGGAGACACAAATTGGGCAAATAGCTAAAATGCTCTCCGATCGCCAACAAGGAGCGCTACCGGGCAATACAGAGCCCAACGCGAAGGAGCAAGCCAAAGCCATCACTCTACGGAGCGGGAAGGAGGTAACCATTTCACCAATCCCGGTTGATACTTCTCCAATTCTGGTTGATACAGAGGTAACAATTTCTTCATCTTCTCCTCCGCTTAAGCCTTCTATTTCTAATAAACTAAAAGCTTATCAACCACCTCTTCCCTACCCGTCTAGAATGCAAAAAAGACCGGGTGGATGAGCATCACGATAAATTTTTAGACATGTTTAAACAAATTCAAATAAATTTACCGTTTTATGAAATAATAGCACAAATGCCAAAATATGCCAAGTACCTCAAGGATCTTTTATCCAATAAAAAGAAACTTGAGGATATCTCCACCGTTCAATTGAACGCGGAGTGTTCGGCAGTTTTACTCAATAAATTACCTAAGAAATTACCCGATCCGGGTAGTTTTTCAATTCCTTGTTTGTTTGGTGATTTATTAGTAAAACATGTGTTAGTCGATCTAGGCACCTCAATTAATTTAGTACCCTATTATTTAGTTAAGAAATTGGGATTAGGGGAACCTAAGCCCACAAGAATGAGCATTCAATTAGCGGATCGGTCTGTCAAGTTCCCTATGGGGATCATAGAGGATGTGCTTGTCAAAGTTGACAAATTTATCTTTCCGGTAGATTTCGTCATCTTTGACATCGAAGAGGACACCGAGGTACCACTCATTCTCAGTCGCCATTTTCTTGCCACCTCGCACACAATTATAGACGTTAGTAATGGTAAACTTCTCCTTAGAGTCGGAGATGAAGAATTCAAGATTACTATTGACTCGTCTATGAAAAACTCGCTCTCAAATGACGACTCATGTTATTATTTGGAGGCTTCTCCTGAAGAAGACTCTTTTTCTTTTTCTGAAAATTTTTTATCTTTATTTGATCATGATGCCGATTTTGAAAATTTAGATTTAATTGCTCATGAAAATAATGAAAATCTCTCGCTCACTCGCGCGCCTATTTTCGAAATTTTAGAAGTTGGTAGTGATCGTTTGAAAACTTCTTATGATGAACCTCCCGTGCTAGAACTTAAACGTACAGTTACCTGATCATTTAGAGTATTTATTTTTAGCGGAGGATTCAAAATTTCTGATTATTGTGTCGGCCTACTTGACCGATGATGAAAAAATTAAATTATCTAATACTTTAAAACTTCATCACCGCGCAATTGCGTGGAAGATCACAGATTTGAGGGGATTAATCCCTCCTTTTGCACCCACAAAATATTATTGGAAGAACATGCTCACAATACCATTCAACCTCAATGCCGGCTAAATCCTAACATGAAGGAGGTAGTCAAGGCCGAGGTAATAAAATTATTAGATGCGGGTATCATCTATTCGATTTCAGATAGCACTTGGGTGAGTCTGGTCCAAGTGGTGCTCAAGAAAGGAGTGTTAACGGTAGTGCCTAATGATAAAAATGAGTTAATACCAACTCGAACCGTTACCGGATGGCGGGTGTGCATCGACTACCGTAAATTAAATGATGCAACCCGTATGGACCATTTTCTTTTGTCGTTCATTGACCAAATCCTTGAACGGCTATCTGGGCACTCATATTATTGTTTTCTTTATGGTCTCTCGGGATATTTTCAAATCCCAATCGCGCTCGAGGACCAAGAGAAAACAACTTTCACGTGTCCGTTTGGCACCTTCGCCTATCGAAGGATGCCTTTTGGTTTGTGCAATGCGTCGGCAACCTTCCAAAGGTGTATGCTAGCGATCTTTGACGAATTAGTGGAGGATAACATGGAAGTCTTCATGGATGATTTCTCTATTTTTGGAGAATCATTTGATTTATGTTTAGCAAACTGAAAGTGCAGCTAGATCTGATATACTCTAAAGGGGGGGTGAATAGAGTATATGGTGCTTTAAAACTTTTTACAACAATTGTTGTAATATGAGTGAGCAGGGAAGCAGTAATAAATCTAATCACAGAACTAAACTAATCAAAAGCTAATCACAGAATAATCAAGGCCAGAAACAAAAATAAAGACAAGCAAAACCAGATGACACAAGGAAATATAGTGGTTCCCCTAAACTTGGGTACATCCACTCTTCTACGACCCTAGGTAGGAATCCACTGCAGGATGAGTTGATCAGGTGTCCTGGGCACCAATGAGCTTTTGATAAGGTGCTCAAAAACCAAATCAGATTTTTTGATCAGGTGTCTTGCCACCAATGAGCTTTTGACAAGGTGCTCAAAAACCAAATTCAAACTTTTGAAGGGAGTTTGAGAAACCCTTTACAGAGAGGGGGTGAGAGAGTGATGGAAATCTTCTCTTTCTCAAACAGCTGAGAAGACTATGTGGATTTATGGTGTCAAAGCTCCCCCTGAGTCCTTGAGATCTTCAGGAAAAAAAGCTTTGCTGTAGGGTGATAGGCCTTCACAAGTTGAGCTCCTGCAAAAGATGATTTCAGCAACAACTGTGAAAGATATAGTACCTAAACACCTAGAGGGGGGGGGTGAATAGGTGACCAAATTCTTTTTAAACTTTAATGGCAGCAATTAGTTTATAACACAGCATCTACTCTACTTTTGCACAGCAATCACACAGCATACACAGCAAAGCACAGCACAGCAGACACAAAGTTTTATAGTGGTTCCCCAAGCTTTGGGTACATCCACTTTCCCCCTTCTCCTATATAGCAGTGTACTAGATTCGGCCAAACTTCTCCACTATCTCAGAACCCAAACTGGTTCCTACACCTTAGGCCCAAGGCCCTACAACTCAGCTTTTCCACAAAGCCTACACTCAGCCACAAAGGCCTACACTCAGCCAACAAGGCCTACACTCAGCCACAAAAGGCCTACACTCAGAGATTCCAATCTCCTACACTCAGGCTCCCAAGCCCTACACTCAGCCTTTATAATTACAGGCTTACAATCACTCAGATCCAAAGGATCCTACAAGATAAAAATGAATTTACAAATGATAACTCAGCAACCCAGAAACAAGAGAGGGGAGTTGTGAGTTTCTTGATGAGTTCTTGGAAGAACGCAGCTGGATTCAATCTGACTTAGCTTTCTTCAAAGCTTCTTGAAAGTAGAACTCAATAAGATTGACTCCTTCTGCAGTTGATCATTGACCTCTGCTTCTTAAGATCCATAATATATCTGAACCCTTCTTCTCAGCCTAGTTCCAACGGCTGATTTCTTGGATGGAGCCCCCTCTCTCCAACTTCTTAGATCTGCACTTGGACAGCTAGATCTTCTTGTTTTGATACTTGATCAATAACTTGAACAACTATGTGAATCACTTTAACAACAACCACACCAACTGCCACTTCTGTAGACTGTATGAGCCTATTTATAGGCCTTCTTTATGGAAACCGGCTGGTCCGGTTCATAACTGAATTCTGACATCTCTGACAGGTGCTGTAGACCGGCTGGAACGGCAGCTGTCAAGTCATCCAGTCAGTTCTTGAAAGTTCTCTATCTGTTTGAAAGTGTCGAGACTTTCTGTCTTTAAGTGTCGACACTTAAAGACCAAGTGTCGACACAAGTTGTGTAAGTGTCGACACAAGTCTACAAGGTGTCAACACAACTCCTTGTGTTGTAGATAATATGTCTCGACACAGTTTCTTCTTCATGTGTCGACACTGAAATTGAGTGTCGACACAAGTACTTGATCTTCTGTATTTTGCTGAATTCTTCTAAGTGTCGACACATCTCCTTTGTGTCGACACATATTCATGTGTTGAATCAGTTAAGTGTCGACACTGCTTCTTGGTGTCGACACATATCTTCAGTGTTGATACTTGCTGAGTGTCGACACAGCTCCTTGTGTCGACACTTGATTCTTCTGTTGAGACTTCAGCTGAGTGTCGACACATTCCCTTAGTGTCGACACTTGTACTTAGAATATTTTGTTGATCTTGCTATTCTTTGCTAAGTGTCGAGTCTTCAGCTGAGTGTCGACACATACTGTCTTGTGTCGACACTTTCTTTAAGTGCTGACTCTTCTGTTGTATGTCGACACATTGTTCTAGGTGTCGACACATACTTCAAGTGTTGACTCTTCTGTTGAGTGTCGACACATTGTTCTGGGTGTCGACACTTACTTCAAATGCTGACTCTTCTATTGAGTGTCGACATATTGTTCTGAGTGTTGACACTTATACTTAGTCTCTGCTGACTTTTGCTGAGTGTCGACACAGCTCCAAGTGTCGACACTTTCTGGTGTAGACACAATTCTTCTAGGTGTCGACACTGGTGCTAAGTGTCGACACTACTTCTCTGCACTTTTCTTCATTGAGTGTCTGGTGTCGACTCAGCATCCCTGGTGTCGACAGAATGACTCCAAGTGTCGACACTACTTGTCTGGGTGTCGACACAAGTCTTCTTAAGTGTCGACACTTTCCCTCTGGGTGTCGACACATGGACTTAGAAACTTTTTGCTTCAGTCCTGTAAATACTTAACCTGCACAAGTAAACTCAACAACACATCAAATACATTTTGATGTATATCATTGAGTTGGGTGAGGCTTCTTCAAATCAGGTACATTTAAACCAATGTACCCAACAATCTCCCCCTATTTGGAGAAGTCATAACCCTTAGTCAATGATATACACCATTCATAATAAAATTACTAAATGATGTAAAGCAGGATTATATATAACAGGGTTAACATAAACATGTATTAATCACACATGTATTCATATACATTATCACAGAACAAATATGAAATAGACATAGACATTATCACAGAATAAACATGAAATAGATTAATCATATAACATATAGTTCTAATATCTGTCTTATACATTTTCAGAAATTCACAAAAAGTTTTACATCAAAAAGATTACAAAGTAAACTTCAAGAAAATTCTAATTCTATTTCAGTTTTGGCTCCATAATCACTATTCCTTTGCCAGCTTGAACTTTAGCTTGGACAGGAGCATCAGCAACTTCAGCAACAGCAGGCTTCTTGCCTTTCAGATCTTTCTTCTTAAGCTCTTCTGCTTTAATTTTCTGTCTTTCAAAATAATGGTATGGCTTAGGAAAGTACTTGCTAGGCTCCTGAGCTGTAGGAGGTAGCTTTCCCATCTTGGCCTTCCTTCTGTATTGAACTATTGCCTCCTGTCTGGTTTCATGTTTTCTCCATTCAGCCTCAGAGAACCATTTGTTCCTGTCTTGAATGTTATCCTTGGCAGCTTTCCAGGCAGTTAATATAATGTTTCTAGAGGTAGGGCTCCACTGCTCAAAGTCTGGTCTCTGTTTAGCTTGTTCCCTAAACATCTTCTTAGACAATCTTGTCTCCTCTTCTTTCTGTATTGCCTCTTGCATGGCTTCAAAAATAGGCTGAACAACCTTTTCAATAATAACATTATCATTGCCCCCAGGTGGGCTATACATAGACAGTACATCAGCATGAATCATGTCAAAATCTGGAGGAGGGTATAAGACTTGAGCCACTTCAGGTTGCTCCCCTCCTAGATATGCAGGTTGAATGCCAGATTCTGCTACATTATCATCATCACAAAGAGGAGGATAACCCAGGGTAGCTCTGATAGAATTGGATATCCATTTGGCATGATCAGAGCTTGCCTTGACTAACACTCTCTCCCCCTTTATGACTTCTCTTTCAATATGATCTCTCACATCATCCTTTTGAAATCTCACCTGATTATCCAAGTAATTCACTCCATCTTTGAAGAAAGGTTTTAACCTTTGGAGTTTGTCAGTTATCAGCTTCTGAGATTCTTGAATGGCAGTCTTAATAGCAGAGAGTTCTTCTTGGAATACTTTATCAAATTCAGCTTTAACAGTAGCAGATGAAGTAGAAGGTCCAGCAGCTTGGTTCTTTAATTCTGGGACAATAGCATTATGGGAAGCAGTTAAATTGTCATTCATCCTTATCTGATTTTCAAGAACATACCCTTGCTTCAATGATATGTCATCTACTTGTGCTTTGATCTTCTCCTGGTGTGTAGCCAAGTACACCACTGCATTCCCCCCTTTGTGGAAGCAGTCTGTCATCTCCTTCTTGTTTAGGTTCATTTCAAACCTTATAGACTTGATATCTTGGGCCAGATCAAATTGCAATGATTTCTGCCCTATATCCACATAAGTTTATAGGGCTTTTCTATGCTCATCCAACTTGAGCTGCATGGCAACCATCAGATCACTATAATCTATTGATGGGGCTGCTTGGACTATAGGTTGTGGAGCAATAGTTTGGAGAGCCTTCTTGTAACTTTGGCTTCTTCTCCTGAAGACCTGAAACTTTTTCTTCTTGGCCCTAGCAATCTCCTCATCTTCAGAGGCAGAAGTGCTGGCTATATCCACCCTCTCCTTAGGGCTTGGAGGCTTCTCAGGCTGCACATCTGGTGCTGTCTCAGGTACTTTCCTGGTAGGGTCTTCATGAGTTTGCACTTGCTCCCCCTCAGCAGCAGCATTCTCTTCTTCAGTAGCAGCATGGTCCTTGTCAAAATCTTGTTGGTCTAGATTTAAAAATAAATCTTCCATAGTGTACTCTTGTGGTGAAGGAGGTGGAGAAACTCTTGGCTCTTCAACCATTGGATCAGTAATATCTTGAACAACAGCAGATGTGTCTTCTATGACAGCATCTGAGACTTGGTTATCTTGCTGAATTTTCTGATGAACATCAGACAAATCAGCATCTTCTATAGGAAAATCCAAAGTATTTAGTTCAGTGAGTACCTCTAGTATAGTGTTTGTGGCTTGTTCACTTTCCAGTGTAGTGGGTTCATCTACAACTGGAAGCTCCCCCTGGCTTTGATCCTTGTGGATGGGGCTAGCTTGAGGTAGCTCCCCTTGGATCTCAGCATCATCTTGAGGAGTAGGAGACTTCACTGCAGGCTCTTTCTCATTTTCATCTAGAGTGAAGACAACCTGTTCTTCACTATCAGAGCTGCTAGTGGACACTTGAGCCACTGGAGCAGTTTTCCTCTTCTTCTTTGGTGGAATCTCCTTCTCAGAAACCATCTTCTCAGGGGTTGGCAACTCCTTAGTCAACACCCTATCCCATATAGAGAACAACCTCATGTCCATTTTTCTCATGTGATTTATTTTAGTTCCAGCAGCAGTACTCATTACCTCTGGAATACTTCCATCTAGGTATAGACTTATGATTCTGCCCAGGTTGGGCTTCTTCAGACATTCCTTAATCTTCCCATAAACTACCATAGACCAGTCAGTTTTTAGAGTGAAGATTATCCTTGTCATTATACTAAACATATGGGCAGACACTCTGTCATGCCCTCCTGGCTTGCTTAAAATTACCTTGCCAACTATCTCAGACATGAATTTGCCTTGATTGTTCATGCCTTTTCTATTGAAAACTGAACCAATCTTCATTTTAGAATCAAGTCCACACCAGGTTAGAGCTTCCCTGGTCTTTGAAGCAGTAATCTCATCTTCCTCTTTAGTTCTTGGAAGCTGTAGAATCTTCCTCAGACTCTTAGGGGTTACCTTAACCTTTGCACCATGAACCCTGGATTTGATTTTGTATCCAGATTCGTCCACTTCAGCTCCATTGAGGAATTCAAGTACCTCTTTCTTCCATATCTTAGTAGGTTCTGAAACAAGATATTCCAATCCTGAATCGGCAACTAGGGTTACGACAGACTGGATTTCTTGATCAGCATCCTCAAAAGCGCCACGCACCAGCTCGTATCCTTCGTTTACGTTCTCCTCTAGCTTAGGTGCCATTAGGGTTTGTATAATTTGTCTTGAGAGAAGAGAGGTGTCGACACAGAAGTTTGGTCTCGAAACTTTGAAAGCGTGTCGACAAACTAAGACAAAACCCTATTTATACCTTTCTAATTTTGAAGATGAACAGGCAGGACAGCTAACTTAAAATTTGTTGACACTGGCAATAAGTGTCGACACTGACTTATAATGTCTCGACACACATGTGTCGACACAAGTTTAGTCAACAGATTTTATGTGTCGACACTTGTTTATGTGTCGACACCATATAACTCGACACATAGTCGAGACTTTACTTAGAAAATTCTGAGTAAAACTTAAGTGTCGACACCACATTGGATGTGTCGACACCTACTTGACATGTGTCGACACTAACATTCTGAAGTGTCGACACCAACTTCCTAGATGTGTCGACACCTTTTTCCTGAAGTGTCGACACCACTATTCTGTGTCGACACAGAAATCTCTATGTGTCGACACCTTTTTACTTAGCCATTTTCAATTCTGTAAACTTACTCTAAGTTTATCATTCCTAGTTCAATTTTAAATCTATTGAACTTAGCTTCTTCTAGGGGCTTAGTATACATATCAGCTAATTGATTATCAGTTTTAACATATTCTAATAAAATATCTTCTCTTTCTACATGCTCTCTAAGAAAATGATATTTAATTTCAATATGTTTGTTCTACTATGGGATACAGGATTATTAGCTATTGAAATAGCACTAGTAGAATCACAAAAGAGTGGAGTTCTACTTACCTGAAATCCATAGTCCTCTAGCTGATGTTGTATCCACAGAAGTTGAGCACAGCAACTTCCTGCAGCCACATACTCTGACTCTGCAGTGGAGATAGCCACACTTGTTTGCTTTTTGCTACTCCATGAAATTAGTCTCCCACCTAGGAATTGACAGGTTCCAGTAGTGCTTTTTCTATCTTCTTTGCATCCTGCAAAGTCTGCATCTGAATAACCTGTTAGTTCAAAATCTCCATTCCTAGGGTACCAGAGGCCTAGATAGGGAGTGCCCTTTAGATATCTCAATATTCTTTTGACTGCTGTCAAATGAGACTCTTTAGGGCAGGCTTGATACCTTGCACAGACACATGTAGCATACATGATATCTGGTCTACTTGCAGTCAAGTATAATAGGGAGCCAACTATCCCTCTATACAAGGTTTCATCTACAGGTTTCCCTGCATCATCCTTGCTAAGAGACATACTTGACCCCATAGGAGTCTTCATGGTGCTGGATGAATCCATACCATACTTCCTTATGAGTTCTAGGGTGAACTTGGACTGACATATGGATAAACCACTCTCAGTCTGTTTAACTTGGAGACCCAAGAAAAACTTCAGCTCTCCCATACTACTCATCTCAAACTGACCTTGCATAAGTTTTGCAAACTTTTTGCAAAGGCTGCTTTCAGTAGACCCAAATATAATGTCATCTACATATATTTGGACTAGTATAACTTTGCCTCTAGATTCCCTAAGGAATAGAGTCTTATCTATTTTCCCCCTTGAGAACTTGTTCTCAATGAGGAAACTAGATAGGGTTTCATACCAAGCCCTAGGGGCTTGCTTTAACCCATATAAAGCTTTCCTAAGTCTATAGACATGATGAGGTAGAGTTGAATCAACAAAACCTGAAGGCTGTTCCACATAGACTTCTTCTTTAAGATTACCATTCAGGAATGCTGACTTGACATCCATTTGGTAAACTTTGAATCCTTGAAAGGTTGCATAGGCCAAGAACATCATTATGGCTTCCAGTCTGGCTACTAGAGCAAAGGTTTGATCAAAGTCAATACCTTCTTCTTGCCTATATCCTTTAGCAACCAATCTTGCTTTATTCTTAATGATGACCCCTTGTTCATCCATCTTATTTCTGTAGATCCACTTGGTTCCTATTATATTGTGGTCTTTAGGTTTAGGAACAAGTTCCCAGACCTTGCACCTCTTGAACTGATTAAGCTCTTCTTGCATTGCTTCAGTCTATTGTGGATCTAGTATGGATTCTTCAAACCTCTTTGGTTCAACTTGAGATAGAAAACTGGAGTAGATTGCTGCATTCTGATTTCTGCTCCTTGTTTGTACCCCTTGTCTTGGATCTCCAATAATCTGCTCTATTGGATGATCTATAAGATGTCTGTTGGCTGGAGGCATCCTAACTTCTGGTTGAACCTCTACAGCATCTCCATCATACTGTACTCCTTGAACTTCATCAGCAATTGGCACATGTAGTTCTCCCCCTGGACAACAGCCACTGTCTTCTACTTGCTGTCTTACAGCAGGTACTTCTTCTATAGTAAGCTTGTCCATCTTCTTTGTTAAACCTGTGGGGCTGCATACACTACTAGACAACTCATTGTTAATAAGTTTAGTCTCATCAAAAACTACATGCACAGATTCTTCTATAACTTGTGTAGACAAGTTGTAGACCCTATAAGCCTTACTATTGTTACTGTACCCAACAAAAATTCCCTCTTGGGACTTGGCAGCAAACTTAGTCAAGTAAGACTTTCCATTGTTGAGTATGAAGCATTTGCAACCAAAGATCCTGAAGTAGGATAGGTTTGGTTTCCTGCCTTTCACAACTTCATAGGGGGTCTTGTTTAGGCTTTTAGTGATGGTAGCCCTATTTATAACATGGCATGCAGTATTAACTGCTTCAGCCCAGAAATATTCTGGTAGTGATGTATCACTTAATAGGGTCCTACCAGCCTCTATCAAGGTCCTATTCTTCCTCTCAGCAATGCCATTTTGCTGAGGTGTTCTAGGTGAAGAAAATTCTTGAAATATCCCAAATTCTTCACATAATTTTGTCATGCTATCAGACTGAAATTCAGTACCATGGTCACTTCTAATCTTGACCACTGTACTGTCTAGTTCATTCTGAATTTGCTTGACAAAGTTATGGAAGACACTAGGTGTTTCAGATTTCTGTCTTAAGAAGAACACCCAGGAAAACCTTGAGTAGTCATCTACAACTACTAAGGTATAGACCTTCCTACCTAAGCTGTGAACTGGCATTGGACCAAAGAGATCCATATGCAAGAGGTATAAACACCTCACAGCATCTTTGTTTTCTATGCTTCTAAAGGTGGATTTAGTCTGCTTGCCCTTTTGACAAGCTGAGCAAATACCATCTTTAACACACTTAACTTGAGGACCATTCGTCACTAACTCTTTGCTAAAGAGTTTGCCAATAGTCTTGTAGTTAAGATGGGCAAGCCTCTTGTGCCATTTGACACAATGAGAGACAGTCTCAACAGCTATAAGACACACTGGAGAACCATTGTTCTCAACCATAATGTCTAAGCAATAGACATTCCTTTTCCTATAACCAGTCAAAATGATATCTTGATCAGTTGACCTCTTGATATGACAACCATTTTTAACAAATGAGATGTCATACCCTACATCACTTAACTGACTTATACTTATTAGGTTGTGTTTCAACCCTTTAACATAAGCCACTTGAGTAATGGTAACCAAGTTACTAGAAATGTTACCAAATCCTTTGATGATTCCTTTTTCAGAACCACCAAAGGTGACTTTTGGACCATCTTTGATTGGAATGTAGTCCCTTAGTAATCTTCTAGTTCCAGTCATATGTCTGGAACATCCACTGTCCAAGTACCATGTTGGGGTATGACCACTTGGACTCACCTGCAAAACAGATTACTGAACCTTAGAACCCAAAGAATTCTTGGGTCCTTGGTACTTGTTAGTTTGCAATCTGACAAAGCTACCTACTGGTTTACCAATAGGCTATTTGTTACTCACCCTGGCACTAGCATTGTGCCAACAGTCCATTGCAAAATGGCCAACCTTGCCACAGCACCAACATTCAAACTTATTGTACCTTTGCTTAGGTACTGTCTTTGCTGTCTTATCTACAACAGACTTGTTGAATGTTTGGGCTTTGCCCTTGTACTTGGACTTGGACTGCTCAGTCCTTGCAGGTCTAGTAAAGCCCAGTCCAGCTTTACCCTTGTGATGAACAAATTCATCAATTATGGGTAACACTGACTTAGGTTTAGAAAACCTAGCAACTAAGTCCTTCTCCTTCTGAAGATTAATCTCCAGACTCTTGATTTGATCATTTTTAAATGATATAGTACCCATCTGAATCACTGTTATGTGCTTCAGCCTGGCTATCTCATTAAGCTTTTGATCAAATAATTTCTCAGAATCTGTTGCAGCAGCTTTGAGATCAGCAATTTCCTTTGCCTGACTTTTGGCTAAGGACTTGCTCTTCTTGTAAGCTTGCAATAGTACTTTATATTCATCTATCAGCTGATGAATATCTTCCTCAGACTCAGATACACTCTCATCACTAGATGATGATGAATCTGATTCTGTACTGGCACAAGAAACTGAACTTAAAGTTGAACTTTGTACCTTACTGGGTCCTGGCTGTTCCAGGATTTTGTCATTTTCAGTCAATGCCATCAGTCCTTGGCACTGACAGTCTTCTTGCTCATATATTGAATCCATAATCTGCATGAATTCTTCTTCTTCTTCTTCAGCAAACAGCCCTATGTATGCCTCAGCATCAGACTCAGTTTCTGAAGAAGAGATATCTGATAGAGTCTTCTCCTTCTTGGCAACAAAAGACTTTTCTTTCTTGCCTTTAAAATGAGTCTTCTTCTTGTCACTAGACTCTTTTCTCTTTTCAGGACAATCTGCAACAACATGGCCTTGTCTATTGCAGCAATAGCACACTATTTTTGAAACAGTTGTCTTGCTAGATTTAGTCCTCTTCTTGTCCTTCTTTGAAGCCTTTTTCTTCTGATATAAGTCTTCTTTTCCCTGTGAAGTAGAAGGCCTTGACCTCCACTGTTTCTTCTTCAAGAACTTCTGAAAATGTCTAGTGAAGGCAGCAAAGTCTTCATCACTTTCACTGCTTTCAGATTTTGTGCTGACTGACTCATCTGACTCTGATTCAGCAACCTTTGGAGGTGGAGTAGGTGACTTACCTCTGTACTTTCTGGAGGCTTCTGTCTTGAAGGCTACTTTTCTTTCCTTGTGTTCAGTTCTTGTTGATTTCTCCTCCTCTTTCCTCACTGTCAATTGCATTTCATAAGACAACAATTTGCCAAACACTGTAGGTGGAGGAATTTCTCCCAACTTAGCCATTTCTCTAATGGCACAGATCTTGGTGTCCCAATCTTTAGTTAGGGACCTTAGGAACTTGTCATTTAGTTCATAATTACTGAACTCTCTTCCATAAGACATGAGTTCATTCACTATCCTATAGAACTTCTTATAACACTCAGTTATGCTATCACCCTTTCCTTGTCTAAAACTTTCATACTCTTGATTTAGCAAGGATTTTCTGTCTTGTCTATCTTCTTCAGAACCCTCCATATACACAATAAGAGTGTCCCACATCTCTTTGACTGTCTTACAGTGTATTAGATTCTGAAAAGTTGCATCATCTATGACACTCACTATAATGTTTTGAGCCCTTTTGTCCATGGTGGCTAGGACAATCTCATCCTTTGTCATTTCAGAGAAATCCTTTGGTGTTCTCTGATTTGCATCTAAAATTGATATCTTCATGGGCACATATGGCCCTTCCTTTACTGTGATGTAAATCATAGGGTCTGAGGCTTCCATGAACAGCCTTACCCTTTCCTTCCAGATCCCAAATATTTCCTTTCTGCATATAGGTAATTTCATGGATCCCAATTCCTTGTGATTCTCAGAGGAACCCATGGTTCTTGATTTTCTTGAATCTGTAATTTGACTTAGACTGAATCTGCCAATCAGGATCTCCTCATACTGTTAGTCCTTTTGGAGGAACCTGACTCTGATACCACTTGAAAGATATAGTACCTAAACACCTAGAGGGGGGGGGTGAATAGGTGACCAAATTCTTTTTAAACTTTAATGGCAGCAATCAGTTTATAACACAACATCTTCTCTACTTTTGCACAGCAATCACACAGCATACACAGCAAAGCACAGCACAGCAGACACAAAGTTTTATAGTGGTTCCCCAAGCTTTGGGTACATCCACTTTCCCCCTTCACCTATCTAGCAGTGTACTAGATTCGGCCAAACTTCTCCACTATCTCAGAACCCAAACTGGTTCCTACATCTCAGGCCCAAGGCCCTATAACTCAGCTTTTCCACAAAGCCTACACTCAGCCACAAAGGCCTACACTCAGCCAACAAGGCCTACACTCAGCCACAAAAGGCCTACACTCAGAGATTCCAATCTCCTACACTCAGGCTCCCAAGCACTACACTCAGCCTTTATAATTACAGGCTTATAATCACTCAGATCCAAAGGATCCTACAAGATAAAAATGAATTTACAAAAGATAACTCAGCAACCCAGAAACAAGAGAGGGGAGTTGTGAGTTTCTTGATGAGTTCTTGGAAGAACTCAGCTGGATTCAATCTGACTTAGCTTTCTTCAAAGCTTCTTGAAAGTAGAACTCAATAAGATTGACTCCTTCTGCAGTTGATCCTTGACCTCTGCTTCTTAAGATCCAGAATATATCTGAACACTTCTTCTCAGCCTAGTTCCAATGACTAATTTCTTGGATGGAGTCCTCTCTTTCCAACTTCTTAGATCTGCACTTGGACAGCTAAATCTTCTTGTTTTGATACTTGATCAATAACTTGAACAACTATATGAATCACTTTAACAACAACCACACCAACTGCCACTTCTGTAGACTGTATGAGCCTATTTATAGGCCTTCTTTATGGTAACCGGCTGGTCCGGTTCATAACTGAATTCTGACATCTCTGACAGGTGCTGTAGACTGGATGGAACGGCAGCTGTCAAGTCATCCAGTCAGTTCTTAAAAGTTCTCTATCTGTCTGAAAGTGTCGAGACTTTCTGTCTTTAAGTGTCGACACTTATAGACCAAGTGTCGACACAAGTTGTGTAAGTGTCGACACAAGTCTACAAGGTGTCGACACAAGTCTACAAGGTGTCGACACAACTCCTTGTGTTGTAGATACTATGTCTCGACACAGTTTCTTCTTCATGTGTCGACACTGAAATTGAGTGTCGACACAAGTACTTGATCTTCTGTATTTTGCTGAATTCTTCTAAGTGTCGACACATCTCCTTTGTGTCGACACATCTTCATGTGTTGAATCAGTTAAGTGTCGACATTGCTTCTTGGTGTCGACACATATCTTCAGTGTTGATACTTGCTGAGTGTCGACACAGCTCCTTGTGTCGACACTTGATTCTTCTGTTGAGACTTCAGCTGAGTGTCGACACATTCCCTTAGTGTCGACACTTGTACTTAGAATATTTTGTTGATCTTGCTATTCTTTGCTAAGTGTCGAGTCTTCAGCTGAGTGTCGACACATACTGTCTTGTGTCAACACTTTCTTTAAGTGCTGACTCTTCTGTTGTGTGTCGACACATTGTTCTAGGTGTCGACACATACTTCAAGTGCTGACTCTTCTGTTGAGTGTCGACACATTGTTCTGGGTGTCGACACTTACTTCAAATGCTGACTCTTCTATTGAGTATCGACACATTGTTCTGAGTGTCGACACTTATACTTGGTCTCTGCTGACTTTTGATGAGTGTCGACACAGCTCTAAGTGTCGACACTTTCTGGTGTAGATACAGTTCTTCTAGGTGTCGACACTGCTGCTAAGTGTCGACACTACTTCTCTGCACTTTTCTTCATTGAGTGTCTGGTGTCGACTCAGCATTCCTGGTGTCGACACAATGACTCCAAGTGTCGACACTGCTTGTCTGGGTGTCGACACAAGTCTTCTTAAGTGTCGACACTTTCCCTCTGGGTGTCGACACATGGACTTAGAAACTTTTTGCTTCAGTCCTACAAATACTTAACCTGCATAAGTAAACTCAACAACACATCAAATACATTTTGATGTATATCATTGAGTTGGGTGAGGCTTCTTCAAATCAGGTACATTTAAACCAATATACCCAACAAACTGAAATGTTGGATGTCTGGAGTCTTGAAAGATGTTGGCCTTGAACACTTGAAAACTAAAGAGATCTGAAGATTTGAGAAAGTTTGATCTCCTTGGATGTGTGTTCTGAGAATTCTTTGAGACAGAATATTTTTGTTCTTGTTCTAAAGATTACTAATGTCTGTCTGAGTATCTATGTTCTATCTGAGAGAGATTCAAAAATCCTTCTCTTTTATTCTCTGGTATAGAATAGAAAAACATTCTTTGTCAAGAATAGTCGTTGGTCTGCATTAATTGCATCCTTAATTACAAAATGTCTTCTGGAGGAAAGTCCATAGAAATATTCCTTGAAAATCCCTTGAAACTTTGTCCAGAAATGAATGAAAACGGCTAGTAAATCTTCAGAATTAATTGAAGAATAACTCCTTAACTGATTTGAATTTGAATCTAGAAACATCCTTGAAGTTATCTCTGCTATCGTTGTACTAAGCTCAGCGATATGGATTTATACAGCAGCAAAATATCGTCGATCTGAGCTCACAGATCGTCGAACTGAGCTCATAGATAGAGATCCAAAGCTGAGTCAAGATCGTCGAACTGAGCTTACCGATCGTCGAATGGAGTTCGACGATATGATGAAGTTGAGCTCAGCGATCGTCGAATGGAGTTCGACGATCTGTCGAAGTTGAGCTAGACGATCGTCGATCGTAGTTTGACGAATCGTCGTGTTGAGCTCGACGATATGACTTAGTCTCCAAACAGAAAATCCTGTACTTGAGGGCAGCTTCCAAACTTAGACTTCTAACCCTTAGACTCAATTCTAATTGACCTTTCGAGCTATACAGGAGGTCAAACATTGGTTTCCTAGAGACATAGTGATCCTGACCAAATTAGTAATAGAGTGTTCCAACAATCTCCCCCTATTTGGGTTAGGATTACTATTTACAGAGTTTGGAAAATTTAAATAACATACAAGCAGCAAAACAGAAAAGCAACAAGCTAGACATTGCAGAACCACATATATATATATATATGACATACCAGATAATAATCAGAAATCACAGAGATTGTCATCTTACATTGTCACTTCCTTTCCTTGCCTTTAACAAGTTTGATTTCTCTGTTGGGATTGAGGGCTTCCTTCTTTGATCTGGTATCATCTGCTGCACCTAAAGATGTTTGTTGTTTAAACCTGGGAACTATAGCTTCAGGATGCAGTTCCATGTATCTATCTGAATCAAAAAATTTGCTTTATGCATATCTTTCTAGCTCTTTCTTTCTCTGTTCAGACATTGTGGAGATGTTGGAAGAATCTCTTCCTTGCTCTCTAGCCTTTTTGATCTGATCCAGTGCAGCAAGTTCCTTCATCCTTGCAGTCCAAGCTGCTGGATTGTTCTCAGGGTCCTCAAAAGGTACTGGTGGCTAATATCTATTTGAAGGATTGTCCTGAAGAGGCCTGGATGACACAGTTTCCTTTAACTTATAGGGAAAAGGACCAGATGTGGTATCAGAAGAAATTTGTCCTTCCCTGGAGTATGGGTGTTGCCTTGAGTATCCTTTGGAGTAGACTTGGAAATTTTTTTGATTGCCTCTGTATCCTCCTCTCCTGGATTGAGAACCCCTGGATTGGCTTCCCCTATGGTAAGATCTGGCATGTGGCTGATAGGGAGCATGACTTCTGGCAGGGGGTTGAGCAGTAGAACTTCCACCTGCACCTGCATCAGGAGGAGGTGGTGGAGGAGGATGAGAGTGTTGGAATTGTGAAGAACCCTTTTCATATTTCCTCTTCTTTTTCATTGCTTTCAGTTGATTCTTAGAGTACTGCATTCAGTGCTCAGTGATAGGGCAATCATGAAGAATGTAGTAAGGTATATCATTGTTATCTTTGACCTTGGCAGGAGGTACTCTCTTCATGGCCTTGCTCCTTGCCTTTCTTTTCCTGGCAATGGTAGCAGAAGAATCATCAGAGTCTGTTCTGAACTCATCACTTTCAGAACTCTGATCATCATAAAGGGCATCAATTTTCTTCATCAGATCTTTCTTGAGCTGTATAGAGGCAGATGAGGCAGCAGAGGATGTAGCAGCAGAGGTTGAAACAGTGGCAGTGGTGACAGCAGTAGATACATAAGTTGTTGCAATTGAAGTAGAAGCAGTAACAACAGCAGCAGATACAGGTTCTGGAGAAGTAACAGCAGCAGCAACAGTTGTACTAACAGCAACATCAGCAGTAGAAATATCAGCAGAAAATTCAGAAGGCTCAAACTCAGGTGCCTTTGTCATAAGGATTTCCTTAGAAGGTGGTTCAGCAGTAGTAACAGAAATATCAGCAGCAGTATCAAAATGTTCAGCAGCAGGAGAGGCAGCAACATCAGAAACCACATCAATGCTTTCATCAGAAGAAGCAGCAGCATACACTGAGTGGACAAAAGAGGTGATGATGCTGGAGTCACAGCAAGAGAATGGCACAAGGGCCTTGGATATATCCTCTGGGGGCTGGACAGCAACTGGCTCTAGCAGACATCTAAAGTATATAGAATCAAATTCTGAGAGCAAAGCCCTGAGGTCTAATGCAAAGACTGCAGCAGGAGGTTGAACTGAAGCTTGAGATACAGCAGCAGCAGCAGCAGGCAGACTCACCTCATAGGGCATCTCCCCCTGCCTAGATTCAGACAAGGCTGGATCAAGGCACACTGCAGAAGGGGCTGCCTGAGGGAAAAGAGATGAGAGCCTGGCAGAGAGGGCTGCCACTGACAGGTATAATGGAGCCAAGGAGGTCTCCAAAAGAAGAGATAGCCTGGGGGCTAGCATTTCATACAGCCTGTCAGCAAGGGCTGGAATATCTACTTGCTCAGTAGTGACTGGAGCAGAGGTAGAGGATGGAGGAGTAGCTGTTGGTAGTGGAGAGCTGGTGAATGGGGGAATGGATGGCTGAGGTGTGGGTAAGGTGGATATAGAGGACAGTGGGATGGAGATGGATGAGGTGAAGGTGGGTTGGTCAATGATCTCTTATAGAAGATCTTGATAGTAAGTTGAGGAAGAGGGTAACTCAGGAGGAGAGGATGGTGAATCATCCATGAAGGAATCTTCAATGAGGGTGAAGGATGGAATGGAGGGTGATGAAGTGATATCTGGTTGAGGGTAGGAGAATAATGGATGGAATTGGTCTTCTGTTGTTCGTAGAATATGGACTGGAGATGGTATAGATGTTGGAGAGGGGCTGGAGATGATGATGGTGGATGGAGTTGGAATGGTAGATGGTATGGGAAGGGATGGAATAGGAGGAGGAGGAGGAGGAGGAGGAGGAGGAGAGGCAACATCAGCAGGCAGGTCATCTGCAGGGGCAGAGAGATGTGGGGAAGTGACTCTGAGTGTCCTGGTGCCTGAAGGAGTGCTGGAGGAGGGCCTGCTGGGCTTGATGATTTGTTTGTCCCATTTACCAAACAGGGCACAAGACAGTCTCTTTGATGCATTGATGTGGATTCCAGAAGAGACCAGCAAAGCAGGGCACCTATGCTGCAGAAACACCCCTATAATTCTTCCAAAGTTTACAAAACTTTTGTTTATCTTCTTCTTGATAAGGTCAAAGAATACTTCTCCTCAATTCAAATTCTTCCTGTCTACTAGGGCTCTCATGAGGCAGAGTTGATACCTTGAGATTGTATCATGAGCAGAGTGCTTAGCCAGTAGCACTTTTCCAACTACATCAGCCATGAATCTGTATTCCACAGAGAGGTTCTTTTTCAAGAGCTTGCTAGGGTTAGCCTCAGAATGACCCATTCTGGCAAGCAGGTCAGTATACTCTTCTCCAGACAAGTCAGTAGTATCTCCACCAGTTCTTAACTCAAAAACTTCTGTTAAAATTACTGGGGTTAAGGGTACCTGAGTGCCAGATATTGATCCAACAATGGTGGAGTTGTCTTGATTGTGGGCAGTGTAGACCCATTCCTTAATCTCATCAGATGCAAGCTTAATCCTTGTGGACATGATTGCAGTCAGGTTCTGCTCTTTGAATAGCCCCAAAATATCCTGAAAAACCTGGTCGGTTGTGCTGAAGGATTCCATGTCGATGTCGAAGCCAGCATCAAATTTCATGGCGGCGAGAACAGCAACAGACACAGCCATGGGTACCTGCAAAAATTCAACAACCAAAACGACCAAGTGCATAATTGTTTGGAGGGAAAGAAAATTCTTGCAGAGAAATCGAAAGCGCAAAGGAGAACGACGGCGAAAAAAAAATTTTATATTAGGGTTCGACACAGAATTGGAAAGATCGTTGAACTCAGTTCGACGATCGAGACTTCTAAAGGAATCTGAAGAGTCTTCAACATCATCGATCTCTGTTCGACGATATTGGAGAGCGTCGAGCTCTGTTCGACGATCGTTCAGAGAACAAAAATCGTCGAGCGCCGTTCGACGATCGTTGACTGGAAGAGATAGTTCATACTATCTGAGAAACGCTGAACTCAGGTCGACGATCTCAGAAATCGTCGATCTCCGTTCGACGATCTGAGGGAAAATCGTCGAGCGCAGTTCAGAGATCAGAAAAACTCTAGACACTAAGAAAAATCAAGATGTTTGCCTAGTCTTGGTCAATTTTTAAGCTTTCAAAATCTTGGATATTATTTAAGACATCCTCCATCTAACATTCCTAACTGATTTAGGAAGAAGGTGTGTTTCTTTTCATCCAATGGCTTGGTGAAAATATCTCCCCTTTGTAAATCAGTTGGGATATATTGTAGTTCAATTTTATTCTTTTCAACATTATCCCTTAAGAAATGATGCCTAATCTCTATGTGTTTTGTCCTACTATGGAGGACTGGATTTTGAGCTATAGAAATAGCACTGGTGTTATCACAAAAGATTTTAGACTTCTCTAAGTTGTAGCCATAGTCTAGGAGTTGGTTTTGAATCCACAAGATTTGTGAACAACAACTGCCTGCAGCCATATATTCAGCTTCAGCAGTTGAAGTTGACACAGAAGTTTGTTTCTTACAAAATCAGGAGACAAGTCTATCACCAAGGAACTGACAAGTTCCACTGGTGCTTTTCCTGTCAATTCTGCATCCAGCATAATCAGCATCAGAAAATCCAGTTAAATCAAATGCTGAATCTTTTGGATACCAGAGACCTAGATTTGGACAACTTTTAACATACCTGAGAATCCACTTTACTAATGTTAGGTGTGACTCTCTAGGACTTACTTGGAACCTAGCACATATACATGTAGCAAACATTATATCTGGTCTACTAGCTGTAAGGTACAGTAAAGAGCCAATCATTGCTCTATATGTTGTCTGATCAACAGGTTTCCCATGTTCATCAGCATCCAATACAGCATTAGTAGGCATGGGTGTTTTCATACAAGATGCTTCAGACATGCCAAATTTCTTAACCAGTTCATTTGCATATTTGGTTTGAGAAATAAAGATGCCTTCAGCATGCTGTTTGACTTGTAATCCTAGGAAGAAGGATAGCTCACCCATGCTACTCATCTCAAATTTAGAATGCATTAGGTTGGAAAACCTTCTGCACAGTTTGGAGTCATTAGAGCCAAAAATAATATCGTCTACATAAATCTGCACTAGTAGGGTATGGGACTTATGGGTTCTAATGAAAAGAGTTTGGTCTACTCTACCCCTCAAAAATCCATTTTCCAAAAGAAAGCATGCTAGGGTCTCATACCATGCTCTAGGAGCTTGCTTGAGACCATATAATGCTTTGTTCAATCTAAAAACATAATCAGGATAAGTTGGAGAGATAAAACCTGTAGGTTGTCTGACATATACTTCCTCTTTGATGTCTTCATTTAGGAATGCACTTTTGACATCCATCTGATATACCTTGAAGCCTTTAGGTGCTGCATAAGCTAAAAATATTCTGATGGCTTCCAATCTTGCAACTGGTGCAAAAGTCTGGTCGTAGTCTATTCCTTCTTCTTGAGAATATCCCTGAGCAACTAGCCTTGCCTTGTTCCTTACAATTACTCCTTGATCATCCAGTTTGTTTCTGAATACCCACTTTGTTCCAACAATGAAGTGATCCTTAGGCTTTGGCACTAGTTCCCATACTTTGTTCCTTTCAAATTGATGCAACTCCTCTTGCATTGCAATGATCCAGTGTGGATCTTGCTCTGCATCTTGAATCGACTGAGGTTCAATTTGAGATAGGAAGCAGGTGTGCAACAGGTTTTGGTTGACCTGATTTCTGGTTTGCACACCAGCTGAGATGTCTCCAATTATTTGGGAAATTGGATGGTCTCTTGATGTTACTAAATCAACAGGGGGTGTTGATTGTTCACCAACCTGTGTTGTTGTTTCCTCTTGTGGTACAACAACTGGCTCTTCAAGTTGTTCTTCAATATGTTGAGCATTTTCTTCATCTTCACTGCTTTCATCCCTTTGAGTAACCTGTAACTTATTCAAGTCTTCAACAAGAGAATATTTCTGCAAAGGTTCTATGGTAGAAGAGATCTTATCCTTGAAAGACATGTTAGATTCATCAAATGATATATGAACAGATTCCTCAATTTTTAAAGATGATTTATTATAGACCCTATAAGCCTTGCTGATCATGGAGTATCCCAAAAACACTCCTTCATCAGCTTTAGCTTGAAATTTTGCTAAATATTTCTTGTCATTATTATGTATGTAGCAAATACAACCAAAGACTCTAAAATAATCAACTTTAGGTTTCTTCCCTTTGAGTAATTCATAGGGAGTCTTTCCCTTTAGTTTATGTATCAAACTTCTGTTCAGCACATAGTTGTAGGTGTTCACTGGCTCTGCCCAAAAGGATAGAGGAAGGTGAGCATCTGACAACAATGTAGTGGCAGATTCAATAAGGGTTCTATTTTTCCTTTCAGCTACCCCATTTTGTTGAGGAGTTCTAGGAGCTGAGAAAGTATGCCTGATCCCTTCACTCTGACAGAACTCTTGCATAAGAAGAGAATCAAACTCTGTCCCATGATCACTTCTAATCAGGGCAATGTGAGTATTGAACTCAATCTGTATACATTTGAGAAACTCTGTCAGACACTTAAAGTTATCAGACTTCTTCCTTAGAAAGAACACCCAAGTGAATCTAGAGAAGTCATCTACAACTACTAAAGTGTAAGATTTCCCTCCTAGGCTTTGTACTGTGATGGGTCCAAAAAGATCCATGTATAACAGATACAATATCCTAGGTGAATCACTCTTATTAAGTGACTTAAAGCTATTTTTAGTTTGCTTGCCTAATTGACAAGCCCTGCAGAGTTCTTTCTTCTTGTAGGGGCCAGAAGGTAGTCATCTAACAAGGTTGTCCTTGGATAGCCTAGCAATAGTTCTAAGGTTTAGGTTTCCTAGTCTCTTATGCCATAAAATATTTGGTCTACAGACAGAATTAAACAGGCAAATATCTACATCAGTTGAAAGAAAATCTACTAGATAGATGTTACCTTTCCTTTTACCTGTCAACACAGTTGTGTTGTCCTCTGACTTGATTTTGCATAAGACTTTGCTGAAGGTCACCTGGTAGCCTTCATCACACAGCTGACTGATGCTTATTAAGTTGTGCTTCAGTCCTTCCACATAAGCTACCTTCTTGAATGTTACTGGTCCAATCTGCACCATATCCTTTAGTGTGTCCAAAGTTTGAATCACCAAAGATAACTTTGGGTGCAAGCTTGGCTCTAAAGGAAGTGAGGTTGTCCTTGTTCCCTGTCATGTGCTTAGAGCACCCACTATCCAAGTACCATTGCTGGTTAGGTGTTGGATAGGTCTTCACCTGCACATAAGACAATTCATTTGTTTTTGACCCAGTTTACCTTGGGCCTAGGTTGATAACCTTTAAATTCTGAAATAAAAGACATCCCAGGTTGACTCTTATAACCTTCAGGATGATATCTCCTTGGAGGTGAAATCCATTCAGTATAAGGGTTAAATATTTGGGATGAAGGACCCTTAGGATTGAATTTTGATTTGCCTTTGAAAAAATTTCCGGAGCTCTGACCTCTGTTCGACGATCTTGGAGCTGTGTTCGATAATCTTGGGTCAGATCGTCGAGCTCCGTTCGACGGTCGACTATAAAAGAGTTCAGGTACTTGAGATCGTCGACCTGCATTCGACGATTTTGCCTGAGATCGTCGATCTGCGTTTGGCGATCGTCGACCTCCGTTCGACGATTCCTGCTGGGACTTAGTTTTCTGGGGCAGATCAGAATTTTTCCTAGCAACCTCTACAACTCCCTTTCCTTTGTCATAAATGAATTTGATTGGAGTGGTTAGAACTATAGGTTGGCTGGATGAAGCACCCAAGCCCAGTGTACTGTTAAATCTGGAGTTCACTGTACTTGTGATGTCCATCAGCTTGATGCTTCTCCCATTGAGAGATTCTTCAAGCTTGTTGGCCTCAGACAGCTCACTTTTCAGTGAAGCTATCTGCTCCCTACAGCTCTCCAACTCCTGAGAGAGTTTGAGGTTTTCTGACTTTAAATTATTATGTTCAGATAAATGATTTCTGAGAGAGATGATTTCTTTCTCAGATTTTAGCAGATCTAAACATAATGCTTTAAATTCAGATTTAAAGTCCTCTGAATTAAAATCAAAAGAACTGATTACCTGATCATCTTCAGGTTGAGTCTCTGAGTCTGACTTTGACTCCTCTTCATCTGAGTTTTGTTGTGAGGCATTGATTGCCATCATGCAGAACTCTTTCTCTTCTGCATCATCCTCATCATCACTGGAGCTGGATGAGGCTTCTGACTCCTCTTCAGTCTCACTCCAGGATTCAGCAACAAACCCCTTTCTTGTATGTTTGTTTTTGCTTGATGAGGGTTTGCCATTGCCATTCCTCTTGGAGTCTTTCTCCTTTCTTCTTTCTTTCTTGTCCCTTCTGTCCTTGTTTTTGTTTTCTGGACAGTCAGGAACTATGTGCCCTGGTTTCCTGCAACCAAAGCAAACAATTTCTTTATTATTAATTGACTTATCATACCTTAGCTAATCATGCTCCTTGTATGATCTCCTTCTGAAGTCCTTTCTGGCCATCTTGTAAAATCTTTTGGCCAACAGACTAAGCAACTCATCATTGCCTGTGACTTTGTCTTTAGGCTGATCTTCAGTTGCCTTGAAGGCTATGATCTTCTCTTTTCTTGTGGCTGGTGAGGCAGCCTTCTGTTCTTCTTCTCTATTCTTGATGAGTAGCTCATAAGATTTGAGCTTACCCAATAGAGCTTCAGTGGTGATCTCATTCAAACTTCTGGCATCCTTGATTGGCCAGATTCTTGAATCCCAAGTGCTAGGGAAGCACATTAGAATTTTGTCATTGAGTTCAGTTAGTGAGATCTCTTTATCCAATGTCCTGAGTTCACTAACAATTAGACTGAGCCTGTTGTACATATCTCCTACTGACTCAGTTTCTCCCTTCTTGAAATTCTCATATTGAGATATGAGGTGGGATCTCCTATCCTTTCTCTCATCAGCTGAGCCTGAGACTATTTCAGAGAGTTTGTCCCAAATTTCCTTTGCTGAATTACATTCAGCCACCTTTTGAAATATGTCATCAGACATTGTCTGGGCTAAGATGTTCATAGCCTTGGCATCAGCTACCTTCCATTTCTTGATGTCAGCATCTGTTCCTGATGGAGGTGGAACAGCATTTGTACTGGAGTTCTCTGGAGGTCTTGGACACACTGTCAAAACAGAGTTAAAAATATCTTCGTCAATTGAATTCATATACAGTCTGATCCTTGCTTTCCAAAGTGCAAACTTGGATAGATTGCACACTGGAGGTCTGGTGCTAGCATAATCTTTGTTTTGGGTCATGATTTGTGAAAACAAAATCTAATAATAAACCACAAAAGAAAATAGATCTAACTAGGGATCTTTGGGTTCAGGTGTTAGCCTGTGCAACCACCAAGGTGTGGTATGTTTAACCAACCTGGCTCTGATACCAATTGAAAGTGCAGCTAGATCTGATATACTCTAAAGGGGGTGAATAGAGTATATGGTGCTTTAAAACTTTTTACAACAATTGTTGTAATATGAGTGAGCAGGGAAGCAGTAATAAATCTAATCACAGAACTAAACTAATCAAAAGCTAATCACAGAATAATTAAGGCCAGAAACAAAAATAAAGACAAGCAAAACCAGATGACACAAAGAAATATAGTGGTTCCCCTAAACTTGGGTACATCCACTCTTCTACCACCCTAGGTAGGAATCCACTGCAGGATGAGTTGATCAGGTGTCATGGGCACCAATGAGCTTTTGATAAGGTGCTCAAAAACCAAATCAAATTTTTTGATCAGGTGTCTTGCCACCAATGAGCTTTTGACAAGGTTCTCAAAAATCAAATTCAAACTTTTGAAGGGAGTTTGAGAAACCCTTTACAGAGAGGGGGTGAGAGAGTGATGGAAATCTTCTCTTTCTCAAACAACTGAGAAGACTATGCGGATTGATGGTGTCAAAGCTCCCCCTGAGTCCTTGAGATCTTCAGGAAAAGAAGCTTTGTTGTAGGGTGATAGGCCTTCACAAGTTGAGCTCCAGCAAAAGATGATTTCAGCAACAGCTGAAATGTTGGATGTCTGGAGTCTTGAAAGATGTTGGCCTTGAACACTTGAAAACTAAAGAGATCTGAAGATTTGAGAAAGTTTGATCTCCTTGGATGTGTGTTCTGAGAATTCTTTGAGACAGAATATTTTTGTTCTTGTTCTAAAGATTACTAATGTCTGTCTGAGTATCTATGTTCTATCTGAGAGAGATTCAAAAATCCTTCTCTTTTATTCTCTGGTACAGAATAGAAAAATATTCTCTGTCAAGAATAGCCGTTGGTCTGCATTAATTGCATCCTTAATTGCAAAATGTCTTCTGGAGGAAAGTCCATAGAAATATCCCTTGAAAATCTCTTGAAACTTGGTCCAGAAATGAATGAAAACGGCTAGTAAATCTTCAGAATTAATTGCAGAATAACTCTTTAACTGATTTTAATTTGAATCTAGAAACATCATTGAAGTTATCTGAAAACATCGAACTGAGCTCTGCTATCATTGAACTGAGCTCAGCGATATGGATTTATACAGCAGCAAAATATCGTCGATCTGAGCTCACAGATCGTCGAACTGAGCTCAGAGATAGAGATCCAAAGCTGAGTCAAGATCGTCAAACTGAGCTCACCGATCGTCGAATGGAGTTCGACGATATGATGAAGTTGAGCTCAGCGATCGTCGAATGGAGTTCGACGATCTGTCGAAGTTGATATAGACGATCGTCGATCGGAGTTCGACGAATCGTCGTGCTGAGCTCGACGATATGACTTAGTCTCCAAACAGAAAATCCTGGACTTGAGGACAGCTTCCAAACTTAGACTTCTAACCCTTAGACTCAATTCTAATTGACCTTTCGAGCTATACAGGAGGTCAAACATTGGTTTCCTAGAGACATAGTGATCCTGACCCAAATTAGTAATAGGGCGTTCCAACACAAACCATTCCCGTGTACTCCAAATATGTGAGGACACGAACGTAGTATTGAACTGGGAGAAGTGCCATTTTATGGTACGGAAAGGTTTGGTCTTAGTCCACAAAATTTCTAATAAGGGCATAGATGTAGACAAAGCTAAAATTGAAACTATGAAAAAGATACCTCCCCCTTCAAATGTAAAAGCCGTTCGTAGTTTTTTGGGGCATGCCGGTTTCTATCGCCGGTTTATTAAAGATTTTTCTAAAATAACTAAGCCCCTTATGAAAGTGCAAGTTAGATCTGATATACTCTAGAGCGGGGGTGAATAGAGTATGGTGCTTGCTAAAAACTTTTACAACAGTTATTGTATTCTTATGTGAACAGGGAAGCACATAATAAAAAGTAATCTAAACACAGAATATTCACAATATACAAAGGAATCTAATCACAAGCCACAACCAGAAACAAAAGGAAACACAAGCAACCAGATGACACAAGGAGATATAGTGGTTCCCCAATCAACCTTGGTACATCCACTCTTCTACCACCCTAGGTAGAAATCCACTGCAGGATGAGTTGATCAGGTGTCCTGGGCACCAATGAGCTTTTGATAAGGTGCTCAAAAACTAAACCAGATTTTTTGATCAGGTGTCTTGCCACCAATGAGCTTTTGATAAGGTGCTCAAAAAGCAAACACAAACTTTTGAAGGGAGTTTGAAAAATCCTTTACAGCAGAGTGAGAGAGAGATGGAGAGAGATGATCTTCTCTGTCAACAGTCAGAGAGAAGATAGTGGATGTTGTCAAAGCTCCCCCTGAGATCTGTAGTTGTTCAGGAAGTGAAGCTTTGCAGTAGGGTGATAGGCCTTCAGAAAATTGATCTCCAGCAAATGATGATTTCAGCAACAGCTGAAATGTGAGGTGTCTGGAGTCTTGAATGATGATGGCCTTGAACACTTGAATCAAAAGAGATCTGAAGATTTCATTTTTTGATCTCCTTTGGTGATGGTGTTCTTGTATGAATCTTTGAGACTGAGAATGTCTGCAACTCTCTTTTTCTTTCTCTTGTGTAATTGTTGTTGATGTTGTAAGAGTTGTTGCAGAGAATATTTTTCTTTTGCTTCTTGTTCTTCTTCTTGAGGAATGAAAAATCTTATCTTTTATTCCTTTTTGTCTGAATAGAAATGATCCACTATCAAGATAGCCGATGGCCTATCATAAATTACTTCCTTAATTGCTTTTGTCTTCTGGAGGAAAGTCAAATAAAACATTACTTGATAATTCCTTGAAACTTGCTCCAGATTAAATGAAAAACTGCTACAATATCTTTGAATTAAATGCTGAGAAAAATTCCTTAACTGTCTGAATTTGAATCTTGAAAATCATTGAAATCTTCAGAGAAAACGTCGAACTGAGCTCCACTATCGTTGAACTGAGCTCAGAGATTTGGACTTAGACAGAAACAGAGATCGTCGATCTGAGCTCAACTATCATCAAACTGAGCACAGAGATTGAGAACCAAACTGAAGTCAAGATCGTCGATTTGAGCTCGAAGATCGTCGAATGGAGTTCGACGACTTGATGAAGTTGAGATCAGAGATCGTCGAATGGAGTTCGACGACTCGTCGAAGTGAGCTCAACGATCGTCGAATGGAGTTCGACGATTCGTCGTACTGAGCTCGACGAAATGACTTAGTCTTCTGAAACTGGAAATCTTGGTCTTGAGGGCAGCTTCCAAACCTAACTACTAACCCTTAGACTCAATTCTATTTGACCTTTAGATCTATACAATGAGGTCAAAACAGGTTTCCTAAGAGACATAGTGATCCTGACCCAAATCAGTAATAGGGTGTTCCAACAATCTCCCCCTATTTGGGTTAGGATTACTATTTACAGACATTTGAGGAAATTAAAAACATACACAACAACAATAACAACAAAACAATGCAGAAACAAAGACATAATCTCAGATAGATCATAAAACAACATATATTGTCACCTTACAGATTTACTCCTTTTCCTTGCTCTTTATAAGTACTATTTCCCTGTTTGGATTAAGAGTTTCCTTTTTAGATCTTCTGTCATCAGCTGCACCTAAAGAAGTTTGTTGCTTAAGCCTGGACACTACAGCTTCAGCATGCAGCTTCATGTAGCTTTCAGAATAAAAAAAAAACTTGCTGGAAGCATATCTTTCAAGTACCTTTTTCCTTTGTTCTGATAAAGTAGTAATACAGGAAGTGTCTTTGCCTTGTTCTCCGGCTTTCTTAATTTGATCCAAAGAAGCTAATTCCTTCATCCTGGTTGTCCATGAAGTTGGATTGTTCTCTGGATCCTCAAAAGGAACTGGAGGCTCATATCTGTTTGAGGGATTGTCTGGAGGAGCTCTAGATGAGACTAACTCTTTAAGCTTGTAAGGAAATGGACCTGAAGTTGTATCAGATGAACTTTGTCCTTCCCTTGAATAAGGGTGTTGCCAGGAATAGCCTTTGGAGTATACTTGAAATTCTCTTTGGTTTCCTCTATAGTTTCCTCTCCTTAATTGATAGCCTCTGGATTGGCTTCCCCTGTGTTGAGTTCTTCCTTGAGACCGATAAGGGGTTTGGCTTCTGGCAGAGGGTTGAAGAGCAGAGCTACCACCTACACCTGCATCAGGAGGAGGAGGAGGATAGAACTGAGAGGAACCTTTCTCATACTTTCTCTTTTTCTTCATTGCCTTCAATTGATTCTTGGAATATTGCATCCAGTATTCTGTGATAGGATAGTTATGCAGTATGTAATAAGGAATATCATTGGTATCTTTGACTTTTGCTGGAGGAACCCTTTTCATAGCCTTGCTTCTGGCCTTTCTTTTCCTGACAATAGTTGCAGAGGAGTCATCTAAATCAGTCCTATATTGATTACTTTCTGAGCTTTGTTCATCATACAGTGCATCAATCCTTTTGAGATAGTCTATCTGTTGTTGGGATTGAGCAGAGGTAACAGTAGTGACAATAGTTGGGGCAGCAACAGTAGAAGCAACACTAGCAGAGGGGATTACATTAGCAGATACAAAACTTTCAAAAGTAACAGGTTCAGTAACAGAAATAACATCAGCAATAGTATCAGTTGATGCTGGAAAATTATCACTAAAAGGGGAAACAACAGCAATAACAGCAGGATCAAGAATAAGTGCCTCTATCATATGTATATCCTCAGATATATCAAAATCAGAACAAACAGCAACATCAATGATATCAGTAGAAGCAGTAGAAACAGAAACAGCAGGGGCAGCAGCAGAAAGGGACTATACAAAAGAATAAATTAAGCTGGTGTCACAGCTTGAAATGGGCACAATGGCCTTAGATAGATCTTCAAATGGCTGGACAGCAGTATGCTATGGAAGACAACTGAAATAAACTAAATCAAAATCTGATAATAATGACTTGAGGTCCATTGAGAAAACTGCAACAGGAGGTGTTGAGGCTTGAGCTTGGGCTGAAGATACAGCAGCAGCAGCAGCAGCAAGCAATCTATCACCTTCATGAGGCCTCTCCCCCTGCCTAGATTCAGAGATAGCTGGATCGAGGCACCCAAAGGAAGGGATTGCCTGATGAGGAATGAGGGAGGAGAGCCAGGTAGACAGGTCTGCAACTGACTTGAAAAGTGGAGCCAAGGAGGTCTACAACAAGAGGGATACCCTGGGAGCTATCAGCTCATAGAGTCTGTCAGCTAAGGATGGAAGATCTACATGCTCAATAGGGACTTGAGCAGAGGTAGAGAATGAAGGTGGAACAGCTGGAGATGTTGGTGGAGAGCTGGTGGATGGGGGAAATGAGGGTTGAGATATGGGGATTGTGGAAATTGAAGATAATGGAATGGAAATAGAGGGTGTGAAGGAGGGTTGTGCAATGATGTCATGAAGCAATTATTTATAGGATGTGGATGAAGAGGGTAGATCAGGAGGGGATGAGGGGGAATCATCCATAAAGGAATCATCTAGAAGTGTGAAGGATGGAAGTTGAGATAATGAATCAATTTCTTGGTGAGGGTATTGATGTAAAGGATATAAGAATTCTTCTGTGAGAGGTGGAGGTGGAGAAATTGAAGGTGGAGAAGGGGTTGAAATAATGATTGTGGAGGAAATTTGAATGGTGGAGGATACTGGTGGAGATGAAATAAGAGGTGGAGGAGGAGGAGAAGCAGCAGGCAAGTCTTCTGCAGGGGCAGAGACTTGAGGGGAAGAGACTGCAACAGTCATTGTGCCTGAAGTTGCACTTGCAGAGGGTTTGTTGGGCTTCACTATCTGCCTGTCCCACTTTCCAAACAGGGCACAGGAGAGCCTCTTAGAGGCATTGATGTGCATCCCAGTTGAGACTAGCAGTGCAGGGCATCTGTTTTGAAGAAATAGCCCTAGTATCCTTCCAAAGTTGACAAAATTCTTGTTGATCTTTTTCTTAATCAGGTCAAAGAAAACTTCTCCCCAGTTTAACTGTTTCTTATCTACAATAGCACCCATCAAACATAGTTGATACCTGGAGATGGTATCATGGGCTGAGTGTTTGGCCAACAGCACCTTCCCTACAACATCAGCCAAAAATCTATACTCCACAGATAGATTTTTCTTCAGCAGCTTGCTAGTGTTTGCATCTGAATGTACCATTCTATCAAGCATAATAGAAAATTCTTCTCCAGACAGTTCAACTGAATCCTCTCCAGAATTTAATCCAAAAATTTCTGTCAGGGCAGCAAGTGTAAGAGGTACCTGAGTTCCTAATACTGTGCCAATCACTGTATTCTGGTCCTGGTTATGGGCAGTATAGACCCACTCCGTGATTTCATCAGCAACCAATTTGATTCTGGTGGACATGATAGTAACTAGCTTTTGCTCGTTGAAAAGTTCTATAATGTCTCTAAAAATCTAATCACTATTGTTAAATGAATCCATATCAATATCAAATCCTGCATCAAATTTCATGGCAGCCAGGACTGCAACTGAGACGGCCATTATTTCCTGCAAAAAACGAACAACCAAACGACCAAGTGTAGAGAAGTTTGGAGGGAAATAGGAAATTTTGCAGAGAGATTGAAAGCACAAAAGGAGAACGACGACCGAAAAATGAATTTTATATTAGGGTTCGACGCAGAAAAGGAAAGATCGTTGAACTCAGTTCGACGATCGGGGCTTCTAAAGGAAACTGAATGGTCATCAACATCGTCGATCTACGTTCGATGATATTGGAGAGCGTCGAGCTCCGTTCGACGATAGTTCAGAAAACAAAATCGTCGAGCGTCGTTCGACGATCGCTGACCTGGAGAGATAGTTGAGCACTATCTGAGAAGCGCTGAACTCTGGTCGACGATTTCGGAAAGCGTCGATCTCCATTCGACGATCGGGGGGAAAATCATCGAGCGCAGTTCAGAGACCAGAAACACTCTAGACACTAGAAAAATTAAGAAGTTTGCCTAGTCTTGGTCATTTTTAGAGTTTTAAAATCTTGGACATTATTTTAGACTTCCTCCATCTAACATTCCTAACTGATTTAGGAAGAAGCTGTGTTTCTTTTCATCCAAGGGTTTGGTGAAAATATCTCCCCTTTGCAAATTAGTTGGGATATATTGAAGTTTAATTTTATTCTTCTCAACATTATCCCTTAGAAAGTGATGCCTAATTTCTATGTGTTTTGTCCTACTATGGAGGACTGGATTTTGAGCTATAGAAATAGCACTGGTATTATCACAAAAGATTTTAGACTTCTCTAAGTTGTAGCCATAGTCTAGGAGTTGGTTTTGAATCCACAAGATTTGTGAACAACAACTACCTGCAGCCATATATTCTGCTTCAGCAGTTGAAGTTAACACAGATGTTTGTTTCTTGCAAAACCAAGAGACAAGTCTGTCACCAAGAAACTGATAAGTTCCACTGGTGCTTTTCTTGTCAATTATGCATCCAGCATAATTAGCATCAGAAAATCCTGTTAAGTCAAATGCTGAATCTTTTGGATACCAGAGACCTAGATTTGGATAACTTTTTACATACCTGAGAATACTTTTTACTAATGTTAGGTGTGACTCTCTAGGGTTCACTTGGAATCTAGCATATATACATGTAACAAACATTATGTCAGGTCTACTAGCTGTAAGGTATAATAAAGAGCCAATCATTGCTCTATATGTTGTCTGATCAACAAGTTTACCATGTTCATCAGCATCTAATACAGCATTAGTAGGCATAGGTGTTTTCATACAAGATGTTTCAGACATACCAAATTTCTTGACCAATTCCTTTGCATACTTGGTTTGAGAAATAAATATGCCTTCAGCATGTTGTTTGATTTGCAATCCTAGAAAGAAGGATAGCTCACCCATACTACTCATTTCAAATTTAGAATGCATTAGGTTGGAAAACCTTCTGCATAAATTTGAATTAGTAGAACCAAATATAATATCGTCTATATAGATTTGTACTAGTAGGGTATGGGACTTATGGGTTCTAATAAAAAGAGTTTGGTCTACTCTACCCCTTATAAATTCATTTTTTCAGAAGGAAGCATGCTAGGGTCTCATACCATGCTCTAGGAGCTTGCTTGAGACAATATAATGCTTTGTGCAACTTGAAAACATAATCAGGATGAGTTGGAGAGATAAAACCTGGAGGTTGTCTGACATAGACTTCTTCTTTGATGTCTCCATTGAGAAAGGCACTCTTTACATCCATCTGGTATACTTTGAAGCCTTTGTGTGCTGCATATGCTAAGAAGATCCTTATGGCCTCCAACCTTGCAACTGGTGCAAAAGTTTGGTCATAATCCATGTCTTCTTCTTGTGAGTACCCTTGATCAACTAGCCTTGCCTTGTTCCTTACAATAACTCCTTGATCATCCAATTTGTTTCTGAACACCCACTTTGTTCCAACAATGGAGTGATTCTTAGGCCTTGGCACTAGTTCACAAACTTTGTTCCTTTCAAATTGATGCAACTCTTCTTGCATTGCAATGATCCGGTGTGGATCTTGCTCTGCATCTTGAATGGATTGAGGTTCAATTTTAGATAGGAAGCAAGTGTGCAACAGGTTTTGGATGACCTGATTTCTGGTTTGCACACCAGCTGAGATGTCTCCAATTACTTGGGAAATTGGATGGTCTCTTGATGTTACTAAATCAACAAGATGTGTTGATTGTTCACCAACCTGTGTTGTTGTTTCCTCTTGTGGTACAACAACTGGCTCTTCAAGAGGTTTCTCCTCAGGATGTTGAATGTCTTCTTCATCTTCACTGCTTTCCTCTTTTTGAATGATTTGTAATCTGTCCAAGTCTTCAGCAAGAGAATATACTTGCAAAGGTTCTATGGTAGAAGTGTTCTTCTCCTTGAAAGACATGTTAGATTCATCAAAAGATATATGCACAGATTCTTCAATTTTAAGAGTTGATTTATTATATACCCTATAAGCCTTACTGATCATAGAGTATCCCAGAAAAACTCCTTCATCAGCTTTAGCTTGAAATTTTGCTAAGTATTTCTTGTCATTATTATGTATATAGCAAATACAACTAAAGATTCTAAAATAATCTATTTTAGGTTTCTTCCCTTTGAGTAATTCATAGGGAGTCTTGCCCTTCAGTTTATGTATTAAACTTCTATTCAACACATAGTTGGAGGTGTTCACTGTCTCTGCCCAAAAGGATAGAGGAAGGTGAGCATCTGACAACAATGTAGTGGCAGATTCAATAAGGGTTCTATTTTTCCTTTCAGCTACCCCATTTTGTTGAGGAGTTCTAGGAGCTGAGAAAGTGTGCATGATCCCTTCACTCTGACAGAACTCTTGCATAAGAAGAGAATCAAACTCTATCCCATGATCACTTCTGATCAGGGCAATGTGAGTATTGAACTCAATCTGTATGCATTTGAGAAACTCTGTCAAACACTTAAAGTTATCAGACTTCTTCCTCAGAAAGAACACCCATGTGAATCTAGAGAAGTCATCTACAACCACTAAAGTGTAAGATTTCCATCCTAAGCTTTGTACTGTAATGGTTCCAAAAAGATCCATGTGTAACAGATACAAAATCCTAGGTGAATCACTCTTATTAAGTGACTTGAAACTATTTTTAGTTTTCTTGCCTAATTGACAAGCCCTGCAGAGTCCTTCCTTCTTATAGGGGCCAGAAGGTAGTCCTCTAACAAGGTTGTCCTTGGATAGCCTAGCAATAGTTCTAAGGTTTATATGCCCTAATCTCTTATGTCATAATACATTAGGTCTACTAACAGAGTTAAACAGGCAAATATCTACTTCAGTTGAAATAAAGTCTACTAAATAGATGTTACCTTTCCTTTTACCTGTCAACACAGTTGTGTTGTCCTCTGATTTGATCTTGCATAAGGATTTGCTGAAAGCCACCTGGTAGCCTTCATCACATAGCTGACTGATGCTGATCAAGTTGTACTTCAGTCCTTCCACATAGGCTACCTTCTTGAATGTGACTGTGCCAATCTAAACTGCACCATATCCTTTAGTCAGTCCAAAGTTTGAATCACCAAATATGACTTTGGGTCCAAGCTTGGCTTTGAAGGATGTGAGGTTGTCCTTGTTTCCTGTCATGTGCTTTGAGCACCCACTATCCAGATACCATTGTTGGTTTGATGTTGGATAGGTCTTCACCTGCATATAAAATAATTTACTTGTTTTTGACCCAGTTTACCTTGGGCCTAGGTTGATAACCTTTAAATTCAGAAATAAATGACATCCCTGGTTGACTCTTATAACCTTCAGGATGATATCTCCTTGGAGGTATTATCCATTCAGTATAAGGGTTAAATCTGGATGAAGGACCCCTAGGATTGGAATTTGATTTACCCTTGAATAAGTTTTCAAATCTCTGATCTCTGCTCGACGATCGTTGAGCTGCGTTCGACGATCCTGGGTCAGATCGTCGAGCTCTATTTGACGATCTACTATGGCAGAGTTCAGGGTTTAGAGAACATCGACCTGAGTTTGACGATTTTGCCTGAGATCGTCGATTTGCATTCGACGATTGTCTAGCTCCGTTCGACGATTTCTTTTGAACACTTGATTCTTGGGCAAGTCAGAATTTTTCCTAGCTACCTCTACAACTCCCTTCCCTTTATCAGAGATAAACTTAATTGGGGTTGTTAGTACTATAGGTTGGATGGATGAAGCACCCAAGCCCAGTGTATTGTTGAATCTAGAGTTCATTGTGCTTGTGATGTCCATTAGCTTGATACTTCTCCCATTAAGGGATTCTTCAAGCTTTTTGGCCTCTGATAGCTCACTCTTCAGTGAAGCTATCTGCTCCCTACAACACTCCAACTCCTCAGAGAGTTTGAGGTTTTCTGATTTTATGGAACTGTGTTCAGACAATTGATTTCTGAGAGAAATGATTTCCTTCTCAGATTTTAATAAGTCTAAACATAGTGCTTTAAATTCATACTTAAAGTCCTCAGAATTGAAATCAAAAGAACTTATCACCTGGTCCTCTTCAAGTTGAGTCTCTGAGTCTGACTCTGAATCTTCTGCATCAGAATTGTGTTGTGAGGCATTGATAGCCATCATGCAGAATTCCTTTTCTTCAGCATCATCCTCATCATCACTTGAGCTGAATGAAGCTTCTGATTCTTCTTCAGTCTCACTCCAAGATTCAGCAACAACTCCCTTCCTTGTGTGTTTGTTCTTGCTGGAGGAGGGTTTGCCATTGCTGTTCTTCTGGAAGTCCTTGTCTTTTCTTCTTTCTCTCTTGTCCTTTCTGTCCTTGTTTTTGTTCTCTGGACAGTCAGGCACAATGTGGCCTAGTTTCCTGCAACCAAAGCAAACAATTTCTTTATTGTTTGATTTATCATACCTTGGCTTGTTATGATCTTTGTATGATCTCTTCCTGAAGTCCTTTCTAGCCATCTTGTAAAATCTTTTGGCCAGCAAACTAAGCAGCTCATCATTGCCTGGGATTTTATCTTCAGGCTGATCTTCAGTGGATTTGAAAGCTATTGACTTTTCCTTTCTTGTGACCGGTGAGGCAGCCTTCTGCTCTTATTATCTATTTTTGATGAGCAGCTCATAAGACTTGAGCTTGCCCAAGAGAGCTTCTGTTGTGATTTCATTAAGACTTCTGGCATCCTTGATTGGCCAGATCCTTGAGTCCCAAGTGCTTGGGAAGCTCATTAGGATTTTGTCATTTAGCTCAGTCAATGAGATCTCTTTATCCAAATTCTTCAGTTCATTAACTATCAGGCTGAGTCTATTATACATTTCAGCTACTGACTCAGCTTCTCCTTTCTTGAAGTTCTCATATTGGGTTATGAGGTGAGATCTTCTGTCTTTTCTTTCATCAGCAGATCCTGAGACTATCTCAGATAGCCTATCCCAGATTTCCTTTGCTGAGTTGCATTCAGCCACCTTTTGGAAAATCTCATCAGACATAGTCTAGGCTAGAATGTTCATAGCCTTTACATCTGCAACTTTCCACTTCTTGATCTCTGCATCTATTCCTGAGGGAGGTGGAACAGCATTTGTGCTTGTGTTCTCTGGAGGTCTTGGACACACTGTCAAAATAGAATTGAAGATGTCCTCATCAATAGAATTCATGTAGAGTCTAATCCTTGCCTTCCAAAGTGCAAACTTGGATAGATTGCACACTGGAGGTCTGGTGCTAGCATAATCTTTGTTTTGGGCCATGATTTGTGAAGAAATAATCCTAATAACAAATTCAAAATAAGCAGATCTAACTATAGGGATCTTTGGGTTCAGGTGTTAGCCTGTGCAACCACTAAGGTGGCATTTTTAACCAACCTCGTTTTGATACCAATTGAAAGTGCAAGTTAGATCTGATATACTCTAGAGGGGGTGAATAGAGTATGGTGCTTGCTAAAAACTTTTACAACAGTTGTTGAATTCTTATATGAACTGGGAAGCAAATAATAAAAAGTAATCTAAACACAAAATAATCATAATATATAAAGGAATCTAATCACAAGCCACAGCCAGAAACAAAAGGAAACACAAGCAACCAGATGACGCAAGGAGCTAGTGTGGTTCCCCAATCAACCTGGGTACATCCACTCTTCTACCACCCTAGGTAGGAATCCACTGCAGGATGAGTTGATCAGGTGTCCTGTGCACCAATGAGCTTTTGATAAGGTGCTCCAAAACCAAACCATATTTTTGATCAGGTGTCTTGCCACCAATGAGCTTTTAATAAGGTGCTCAAAAACCAAACACAAACTTTTGAAGGGAGTTTGAAAAACCCTTTACAGCAGAGTGAGAGAGAGATGGAGAGAGATGATCTTCTCTGTCAACAGTCAGAGAGAAGATAGTGGATGTTGTCAAAGCTCCCCCTGAGATCTGTAGTTGTTCAGGAAGTGAAGCTTTACAGTAGGGTGATAGGCCTTCAGAAAATTGATCTCCAGCAAATGATGATTTCAGCAACATCTGAAATGTGAGGTGTCTGGAGTCTTGAATGATGATGACCTTGAACACTTGAATCAAAAGAGATCTGAAGATTTCAGTTTGTTGATCTCCTTTGGTGATGGTGTTCTTGTATGAATCTTTGAGACTGAGAATGTCTGCATCTCTCTTTTTCTTTCTCTTGTGTAATTGTTGTTGATGTTGTAAGAGTTGTTGTAGAGAATATTTTTCTTTTGCTTCTTGTTCTTCTTCTTGAGGAATGAAAAATCTTATCTTTTATTCCTTTTTGTCTGAATAGAAATGATCCACTGTCAAGATAGTCGTTGGCCTGTCATAAATTACTTCCTTAATTACTTTTATCTTCTGGAGGAAAGTCCAATAAAACATTCTTTGATAATTCCTTGAAACTTGCTACAGATTAAATGACAAACAGCTACAAGATCTCTGAATTAATTGCTGAGAACAATTCCTTAACTGTCTGAATTTGAATCTTGAAAATCGTTGAACTCTTCAGAGAAAACGTCGAACTGAGCTCCACTATCGTTGAACTGAGCTCAGAGATTTGGACTTAGACAGAAACAGAGATCTTCGATCTGAGCTCAACTATCGTCGAACTGAGCTCAGAGATTGAGAACCAAACTGAAGTCAAGATCGTCGATCTGAGCTCGAAGATCGTCGAATGGAGTTCGATGACTTGATGAAGTTGAGCTCAGAGATCGTCGAATGGAGTTCGACGACTCGTCGAAGTGAGCTCAACGATCGTCGAATGGAGTTCGACGATTCGTCGTACTGAGCTCGACGAAATGACTTAGTCTTCTGAAACTGGAAATCTTGGTCTTGAGGGCAGCTTCCAAACCTAACTACTAACCCTTAGACTCAATTCTACTTGACCTTTAGATCTATACAATGAGGTCAAAACAGGTTTCCTAAGAGACATAGTGAGCCTGACCCAAATCAGTAATAGGGTGTTCCAACACCTTACACACTTGTTAGAAAAAGATACGCCATTAATTTTTGATGAAAATTGTTTGCATGCTTTTTCTCTTATTAAAGAAAATTGAATAACGCTCCTATCATGATCGCTCCCAATTGGGAATTTTCGTTTGAGATAATGTGCGACGCTAGTAGTTTTGCCGTCTGTGCGGTTTTAGGACAACGCATAAATAAAAATTTTCATCCGATATATTATGCGAGCAAAACTTTAACCGCCGCACAGGAAAATTATGCAACTACTGAAAAAGAATTATTAGCCGCGATTTTCACATTTGATAAATTCTGCTCATATATCACCTTGTCCAAGATTATCACTTTTACTGATCATTCGGCTTTGAGATATTTACTAACAAAAATAGATGCAAAGCCGCGATTGATTAGGTGGATCTTACTACTCCAAGAATTTGACTTGGAGATTCGTGACAAAAGAGGAGAAGAGAACTTGGCGGCTGATCATCTTTCGCGGTTGGAGAACCCAAATTTGGGGGAGCTCATAGAGGAGGACATTGACGACACTTTCCCCGAGGAGCGCCTTCTCGCCATTCATATGGTAATTACTCTCCCCACTCCTTGGTTCACCGATTTCGCAAACTATCTTGTTGCGAGATTCCTCCCGAATGATTTTTCTTATAAAGAAAAGAAGAAAGTCTTTTCTGATTTGAAAAATTATTTTTTGGGAGGATCCCTTTCTTTTTTGTGTTTACGCGGACCCAGTAGTGTGGAGGTGTGTTTCTCATGAGGAAGGAACCCAAATTCTAAAGCATGGCCATGAGGGACCCGTCAGTGGGCATTATAAAGCTAATCGGACGGCTCGGAAGGTACTTGAAGCAGGCTTCTACTGGCCAAGCATCTTCAAGGATGCTTATGCCCATGTAAGTAGTTGTGAACAATGCCAACGCTCAGGTAATATTTCCCGCCGTGATGAAATACCCTTAAATTCTTTTTTAGAAATAGAAGTTTTTGATTTATAGGGGATCGAATTTGTTGGACCGCTACCAACGTCCTATGGCAATAAATATATTTTGGTAGCGGTCGACTACGTGTCATGGTGGGCGGAAGCGCAAGCCCTTCCCACTAATGACGCCCGAGTCGTGAACCGGTTTCTTAAAAAACTATTTTCAAGATTTGGAGCACCGCGGGCAATAGTTACTGATAGGGGCACCCACTATTATAACGCATAATTCGCTAAGGTTTTATCTAAATACGGCGTTACACATAGGTTAGCCACCCCCTATCACCCTCAAACAAGTGGCCCGGTAGATGTAGTTAACCGTGAAATCAAACGAATTTTAGAGAAAACGATTTCTACTAATAGGAAGGATTGCTCGGTCAAGCATGATGATGCTCTATGGGCTTATCGGATCGCGTACAAAACCGTTATCGGTTGTACGCCGTATCGATTGGTCTATGGGAAAGCATGCCATTTACCGGTTGAGCTTGAACATCGTGCCTTTTGGGCACTTAAATTTTTAAATCTTGATGAAAATTTGTCCTCCGAGCTCCGTAAATTCCAACTTAACGAGCTCGATGAGTGGCGCTCCCTCTCTTATGAGAATAACAAACTCTATAAGTAGCGCACCAAATTTTATCATGATAGAAAAATTAAGCACCCAAAGAACTTCCAATAGGGGGACCAAGTCCTTCTTTATAACTCGTGTTTGCGCTTATTTCCGGGTAATCTTAAATCCCGTTGGTCCGGCCCCTTTGTCGTAAAGGAGGTTTAGCCCTACAGGACGATGCTTATTTCGCACCCGGAAGGAGGCGAATTTAAAGTAAATGGACACCGTCAAAAATTATTTATTTCCGGTGATAATATTAATGAACAATTGGACAACATAATGTTGTCAAACCCATAGTAAGCGCGTGTCACTATGGTCGAGCTAAACGACCATAAACAAAGAGCTCGTGAGAGGCATCTCATGGTTATCTTTTCTTTTAATTTTAGTTTATTATTTCACTTTTTTTATTATTATTATTATTTTAAGTTTTTGCAGGTTTGAAGAATATCTTTGCGGCGTGACGATTGATCGGGTTCGAACGTCAACTTCATGCGTGTTCTTCATGTCGGTAACTTTAATTTATTTTCTTTTACTTCTGTCTCAAAAATAGTTTAAAAATATTACAAATAAAAAACAAAAGAAAGAAAAAAAATATAACAAAAAAAAATTTCTGTTCATACACGCCTATGTCACGGCTGTGACCAATGCGTCATGGGCGTGACAGAGCCGTGTTTAGTTCGTCTAGCGCAACCCGAGAGTGGTTTCGTCGAGCGAAGTTTATCGTTCGTCTTCCGTGACAGACACGGGCGTGACCATCAATGGTCGCGGGCGTGATCAACGCGGAACTTCGTTCGACGAAATGGATCTGGGAAAACAATATTTTTCCCTGTCACGCCCGTGACGCAGGCAAGTCACGGTCGTGACGTGCCCGGGAATCCCCGAGAAAAAACAGTTTTTTCCCTCATTTTCAGATACACGCCACAGGGTCACGGGCGTGACCCTGGGCCGTGTCGGCAAATCCGAGCCGTGACCACGGGTCAATGCCTCAGATTCCCTTCATTTTCATTTTTTATGTGACATGGCCCCGGTCACTGGCGTGACCTGGGGCGTGACCAAGAAATCCAAGGCCATTGCCTCAGATTCACGCGCAGCTGCATAGGATACTCCTTACACACCCCAAGACACGGGCGTGAATCTAGGGCATGTCCAGCGAATCCGAGGCAGGAAGCCTCGGATTCCTTCCTTCTTTATCCCGTGCTTGTCACGCCCCATGTTACGGGCGTGATAGGGGGGGCGTGACCCACCAGAAAACCCTATAAATAAGGATTTCTCCCCTCTCATTCCCCCACACCATCCAACCCTCCTTCTCTCCATTTGCCCACCCGAAAACCACTTTTCCTCCATTTTTCTACAATGCCCCGCCACCACCCTCGCTCTACCGCTTCCTCCTCCGAGCACCCCGCGGATCACACTGCGGCGGAAGCCATGCTGCTCTTTGAAAAACAAACACAGCAAGAGCGCAGCAATCGCCTACGCACCAAACCCCTTGGTGTGTTCTGCATTTTGGATTGGGCTATCCTCGCCATATTTGGAGCGGCGAATTTGGTGCGGGAATTTCTATCCACCCCCGGATGGAGTTCCCTCTTCTCCATTTCCGAGCACACCTTCCTTGAGCTCACCGTCGAGTTCTTGGCTTCATTCGAGTTCCGTTGGGCGGCAAATGATGATTTCATCATCTTTCGCATGGGTGGGGTGATGCATCAGCTCACCATCCGCCAACTCAATGTCATCATGGGCTTTTGCTCGGAGGCCTTCTCCCAATCTCCCGCTTATCTCGGTTTAATTACTGATTTCCCTCCCAATGTCAACCTTCTCACCTTTTGGGTGGAAATCAGTAATGACATCGCTCCCTATACCCCAAAGAAATCCAAAGCCAGCCACCTCATTTCCCCTTGCCTTGCGCATTCTCCACAACCTCGTCACCTTCACTATTTTTGGTCGCGGCGACAGCCATGGAGTGGTGACACGGGTAGATTTACTATATTTATATAGTATGTTTTACCGAGTCCCGCTCAACCTTGGTTATATGCTCGCAATTTTCTTTCGGCACCAAGCCAAAAATGTGAGGTTGGGAGTGGTGCACAGCGGGAACTTCATCACTTTTCTCGCCAAGCAGATCGGGCTTTGGGATGCTCTTCTGCGACTCAGCTACGTGCAGACGCCGCAAGTCATCCAGTTCCAGACCCTTCAGGCCCTTGGCCTGGCGCGACGACGTGATGGAGAGTTTGAGGCTATCCCCCAAGCAGTCGGTGGCGGGGATCTTGATCTGGATTGGGCTATTCTTTCTCGATGTCTAGAACTTGCCCTCTAGATATTCTTAAGACTTTGCATAGGTTAAACTAATTAACATAAATATGATTTAGGCACTTCTTTTGGCAAGTTTGAGCCTTTGCACCCTTACCAAACGTTTTATCTTTGTTAAGCCAATTTGAGCCTATACCCTTCCTTTTGTTTTAGCTCCACCAACGCTTAACCAAAGCCTAAAAGGCATCCTAATTACACACCTATGATCAAGCTTGACATTATATATACCAGTTTATGAGTGATTAGGAGCCATTTTATGTTGGTGACTAATTGAAGAAAGAGTTCTTTAATTTTTCATTCCTCCTCTAAAAAAAGAAAAAAAAAGAGAAAAGAAAAAAAAATGAAAAAAAAATATATATAAAAATGATGAAAATAAATAGAGGAAGTTGGAAAAATTTTACAACATGTTAAGAAAAAAAAATAAAGGAATTTAGAAATTGGCGGAATTCTACAATTTATTTATTTTGTGCAAGCTCTCTCTAGGTTTTGGTGTGTTTACCCTTCGTTTTTCTTCTTTGATTTTCCAAACCATAAAACCTAAGCCTACATTTCAACCTAGTTAAGCCCTACTGATTTGTGCTTATAAGTTAAACTAGTGTCATGGCGAGAGTGTGAAAAGGCAAGCCTATGGCCATCGACATTGATGGATTTCTTTGGAGGGTACCCTGATCTCGATTTGTGCAATGTTATCTTAGTAAGCACGCTACTTTTTACCTAGACGTGATTTTAAGATTTAACGGGTTTTCATTTTCGAAGTAAAAATAATAAGTGAAAATATATTTTAGAAAAATAAAAACTAATTTGTATGCTGAGTATGTTTTTCTACAAAAATAACTACGTGCATAGGCGTAAGACTTTGCATTATACTCCTTAGGTTCAATTTTCGTTTCTAGCGTTAAAATTTTTCTACTCTACATGAAAAGTTGTTTGCTCGGGACGAGCAAACGAGTAAGTATGGGGTATTTGATAACTCTAATTTTATCCATACTTTTATATAATTTTTATTTAATAATTAATTAGATTTAAATATATTATATGATTTTATTATCTAAATTTCCTTATTTTATATTATTTTAGGATCAATATGTGCTGCAGATATCATTATGGAGTCTACAAGATTGATCCGGAGACAAAGCTGGACAAAGCTGAAAAAATTGCAAAGTGCACGCCCAGGTCACGGGCGTGACCACCAGGTCACGGGCGTGACATCAAGGCGTGACCCCGGCACGTGCTCTAGAGCTCAATGCCACGCCATTTAAAAGTACACGCCCATTGGTCACGGGTGTGACAATGCTAACACGGGCGTGTCCGCCAGGCGTGACATGGTGATGATGATCCAGAACTCCAATCCACGTCGGATTAAAGTTACACGCCCTGACACGGGCGTGCCATGTTGGTCACGGGCATGACACCTAGTCGTGATATCCCGGCATGCCAAATTAAAGCTGCAGTTTCAAGATCTGGCGGTTTTGCAAGACACGCCCTTGGTCACGGGCGTGACCATGGGCGTGACCATTCCAACAACCGCCGAAGTTCCTCCCGCCATTTCGGCTTCCTGCCGTTTTCAGCAACTGTCAAGACACTCCCCTAGGCGGGAAGAAGAAACGGCGGGAGGAACTTCGGTCGTTGTTGGAAGGGTCACGCCCATGGTCACGCCTGTGACCAAGGGCGTGTCTTGCAAAACCGCCAGATCTTGAAACTGCAGCTTTAATTTTGCAGTCGGGATGTCACGGCTAGGCATCACGCCTGTGACCAACATGGCACACCCGTGTCAGGGCGTGTAACTTAATCCCATGTGGATTGGAATTCTGGATCATCATCACCGTATCACGCCTGGCGGACACGCCCATGTTAGCATGGTCATGCCCGTGACCAATAGGCGTGTACATTTAAATGATGTGGCATTGATCTCTAGAGCACGCGCCAGGGTCACGCCTTGATGTCACGCCCGTGACCTGGTGGTCACGCCCGTGACCTGGGCGTGTACTTTGCAATTTTTCAGCTTTGTCCAGCTTTGTCTCTTGATCAATCTTATAGACTCCATATTGATATTTGCAACCCATATTGATCCTAAAATAAGAAAATAAGGAAATTTAGATAATAAAATCATAGAATATATTAAAAACTAATTAATTATTAAATAAACATTATATAAAAATATGGATAAAATTAGAGTTATCACATCGCCGCCCTGAGTTCGGGGGGGGGGGGGGGGAAATCCTTATAATTTGGTTAGCATAGATGACCGTTACTTTTGTTTGCCACCATTGCGGTGGATTGTTACTTGCAGGTGTTGTGGAGCCAAGTGGTAAAAAGCGGGCAAAAGTCCATGCTGCTGAGCCGGCCCTCGAAGGCCTAATTTTTTAGTGTTTACTTTATTTCTCATGTGTGACCGGCCTGCGTACCGAGGTTTCGAAAACCGTTTAATTTGAGTAAACTATTGTAAAGCCATAAGGACGTGTACTGGTGTATTGTACATTCATTCCTTCTGGTTTTGTTTAGTGGACATTCATGCTGTTGGCGGGGTTCTTTATTTATTGTAACTTTTAAATTGTTTCTGCTAGAATGCACTCTAAGTAGGACGTTGATTCTTAGTTGGATGGTTTCCATTGAGTAATCTTCTAGTCTGTCTGTAGTATATGACGTCGGGCCCCGGCTAGACCTACTTCTATATGCTATGCAGCGGATAGGGGGTTTTACAATTTGTTATCAGACTACTTGTTTCGGTCAACTTAAATGAATTCATGTGCAAATTCTTTTAAGGGGTGGTGATCACATGTGTGTGCGTCATCATTATAACATAAAAGAACCCATGAATGTCCATTTAGAAATGAAAATACAGGTATTTGGGGAACTTACGTGCTCCTATAATTGCTTTTCGCAATTTTGTTTGGTCGCTTAACGGTATTTTGTACAACTATAGGTGACTAGAAGTGGTGCTTGGCCGTCAGAATGCCCGGTTTCTGAGGCTAGTAGCGCACTGAATGTTGCGCCTGCTACACCTCCCTCGGCAGAAATCATACGATTGGTGTCCGAAGCGATGTTTGTTATGATCAACGTGCAACCTATAAGGCAAATGCAGCATCCCGCTCCTACGATGGAGCAGGTACCGCTTCAAACGAATGAACCGAGAAGGGTGGAGCAGGTGGTACTGGAGCCTTTGGTGCCTAGGAGAGCAACTGAAAGGCAGCTCTAACATGTTATGGGCTTCTATCCTCCGGTGTTCTCAGGGACGGGAACCCCATCCCAAGCAGAGGATTGGCTCTCCCGAGTGAAGTGAGTACTGACAGCTACTGAAACGAAGAGTGGCAGATGACCACTATAGTTATATTCCTGTTGGACGGAGATGCTAGGCTGTGGTGGGAAGGTTTGGAGCTACATCACTTGAGGGGAAGACAACTTACGGACATCACGATGTAGGAGTTTTCGAGACTATTCTTGGCAAGGTACCTTCCCTCGGCTCAGAGGATAACATTGGAGAATGAGTCCTAAAAGCTGACATAAGGAGAGAGTAGCGTGGATGAGTATCTCCACAAATTTACTCGGTTGGGTCGGTACTCTAGCTCCACATTCCCGGAAGAGGAGCGTAAGGAAAACTGATTCTATGAAGGTTTGAGAGATTACTTAAGGCTACTGCTCTCGGGTCCTATGACGCAGGGCTTCTTGACCCTGTTCAATACGGCTCGGTCATTGGAAAAGGATTTGAAGAATGTACAAGCGAAGAAAAACTCTGGTGTTAAGAAGACTGAGTTCAAGGTGTCGGCTAACTCAAAGCCTGCATACCGTAGGTGGTCTAAGAAGGCTAGGACTTCGGGTCCAGCCCCTTCTTCCAAGGCTTCTGGGGCGACTACGGGTCGGACCCCGGGCGCATACTTTACTTGTGGAAAGCCAGTACACTTTGCCCAAGACAGCTGGAGCGGACATCCCAAGTCCGAGAGGAAGCCTGGAGCAACTTATGAGGAAAAGGGCAAGGCGGTGAAGTAAACTACATCCCATTATGCTCAACCTAGAGTGTATAATCTTGGCCAGCAGGAGGCCATCAAGCAAGCGGATGTGGTGACAGGTACGGTTCAAATTTATAGCAAGTTAATTTTTAAATACTTGTTATGCGCGTGTTACCTTACCACTGCTTGTATAGGCTTTGTTTTGATTTGTGAGAATTCGGCAAGAGCACTCTTTGATACGGGAGCTTCACACTCATTTTTTTCCGAAGGATTCACGACAAAATCTTACCGTCTATTTCCCTAAGAATTAATGTTTTGTCTATCTTTCCTCTTATGAACATGTTCTTAAGAAGAAAGCTAGACAGCGTTTCATACCAAGCTCGGAGAGCTTGTTTTAAGCCGTATAGGGCTTTATTAAGAAAATATACATAATCAGGGAAAGTTTAGTTGACAAAACCTAGGGGTTGTGCTATGTATACTTCCTCTTTTAGATCTCCATTGAGGAATTCTAACTTCACATCCATCTGATAGACCTAAAGCCCTTGTGAGCAGCATACACAAGAAACAACTTGATCGCTTCGAGTCGGGCCACTGGAGCAAAGATCTGATCGAAGTCGATCCCTTCTTCTTATTTGTACCCTTAAGCTACAAGCCTGAATTTATTCTTTATAATCACTCCATTTTCGTCCATCCTATTTCTGAATACCCATTTGGTACTGATCATGTTTTGTCCTTTGGGCCTGGGCACCAACTCCAAAATCTTGTATCTTTCAAACTGCTTGAGCTCCTCTTGCATAGCCATAATCCAAGAGGTATTTTTCTTTACTTCTTCAAACTTCTTTTGCTCAACCTGAGATAGAAAGCTAAGATGTAGAAATTCGTTAGCAGTACCACTTCTGGTTTTAACATCGTCGTCTGGCTCTCCAATTTTTAGATTAATCAGGTGATCTCTTAGGTGATTGAATGCTAGATTTCTTCCTCTCCCACCAGCAGTTCTGCCGCATCTGTTGCATCCCCTGTAGGTTGAGGTAGTTCTTTATCTATTCATTCTTCATACACCATACTTGGATCGATGACCTTGACTGATCTTGGAGTATCTTCTTTGACAGCTTCTTCCAAGATTAGTTCCCTCAACCTGGTACCTGCATCTACACCAACAACACTAGACGAGCTACTTTGAAGCATTCTTGTCTCATCAAATACAACATTTACAGATTTTTCTACCACTGGGGTTTTCTTGTTAAAAATTCTATAGGTCTTACTGTGGCTGTTATACCCTATAAAAATACCTTCAAAACATTTTTCACTAAACTTCGTGCGATAATACTTCCCATTGTTAAGTATGAAGCATTTACTGTCAAAGATCCTAAAGTAGGACATAGTCAGTTTTTATCCCTTCAACAGTTCATAGGAAGTCTTACGATGGCTTTTATTGATTAATGCTCTGTTTTGCACGTGAGAAGCTGGGTTGACTGCTTTTGCCTAGAAGTACTCTGGTAGTGAAGCGTCATTCAACATAGTTGTACATGCTTCAATGAGTGTTTTATTACTTCTTTCAGCAACTCCATTTTGTTGTGGGGTACGTGGAGAGGAAAACTCATGAAAGATATCTTGACTTCCACAGAATTCTGTCATGGCACCGGACTCAAATTCTGTTCCATGATCACTTGTGATTTTAACACCTAAGCAGTTTAATTCATTTTGAATTTGCCTAACAAAATTAGTGAAACTTCAAAGTTGTCTGACTTGTGTTTTAGAAAGAACACCCAAGTAAAATGAGAGTAGTCATCAACAATGACTAATGTATTGACTTTACCTCCTAAACTGTGAATTGGCATAGGATCGAATAAGTCCATATGTTTAAGACCCTCCCCCTCAACCTTAGACCAGGTCAAGTTGGGTCGGAGACGAGTCTTACCGCCCAAGACGGCCACCGTATGCTATCCATGTCGCAACAACCCACTCACCGAGCAAAGAATGATCGCCCTGTTAGGCTATGGAAACTCATCACATCAGATCACAATGGATGTAAATCAAAAATCCATTTATATATATAACAAAGGTCGTAGCCATAAGTTTATAAATGCGGCCCATCGGGCAAAAGAAAACTAAAACACTCTCTCTACTTTTACCAAGCTAAGGGCTCATATATCTAAGGACTGGAGATGAGACTGGTGCTTCTGCTTATGGCGGCACTAAGATAGGTATGCTGTCACACGCTATCTGGGCCACACACTGCTCTATCTCCTTTGAATGGTTATTTAAATAACTGCTAGTCACAAGTCTAAGTGGATTCACGCCTCCTCCCCAAGATCTCTAAACTTGGAGACAAGTGTGATCCTCAATACTATCAACAATAGCCGAAGCAAAAGAGAGTTAGTACAGTATTGCATATATATGTTAGGAGCAACCATAAAATAAGGTGCAACACAGTATAACTGAAATATCAGCAGTAATATACATCTGTTATAAAAAAAAAGCTCCACTAGCACATCAACACATCAGGTATTCAGAACGTGTATTCATACTACAGGCATTCAAGCTGCGCATACACCACATACTTTCGTGCACATACCGCAGGCATTCATAGCCATGCGCATACAACAAGCATTCACAGTCGTGCACATACCACAGACATTTACAGCCGCTCACATACCGCAGGCATTCAAACCTGTGCACACCCACTATGTCGGCATAGATTGGACCGCTTCTCTTCCAGCAGGGAAGCGAACCTCACGGACCTCACCGATGTGGTCGTCGGTGATAGTGGCCAGTCCTGCCACTTCTGGGTGTGGACGTACCACACTACCCAAGACCCAACGTACAACACTGTGTACTCTTGGAAGTGAGCGACATCCGGCGATTCCGTATTTTGGTCGATTAGCGAAGGAAACCCAACGGGGAAAAACATAATGGTCAGTCACCCGTGGTACGTATCTTCATGTTGCCTTGAGTCGTCAACCTTCCTACACTGGTACATACGGTCTACGACCATTACCAACCCTCCTCTTTTTACCACAACTAATTCACAAGCATTTTAATAGACAAGTAACTTGCATATATTCGGTCTGGGATGGATTGTCCTACATGATATGAAATATTTCGGGCAAGTGTCCTTCTCAAATTAACGTGATGCTCAGCTTCATACAAGGAGTGCAATGAGCAAAGGAGCATGTTATTTTTGGCTAACCTTGGAGGAATAACTTAACTTTCAGTTATCCCCAACTAACGCGCTAACAAAAAGCCAATCGCTTGTCAGAGTAGGACTCGAGTTTAGAAATGCAGAAACAATAAATTAGATAAATAAGAGCAGTAAGCAAATATTTCAGTGAAATATACTGCAGAAATAGGTACTGAAGTAAAGTACGAATTGTAGTAATGAAATGCTGAACTGTAAAGGCACTGATGTAAAGTGCTGAAATAAACTGGACCAGTATGAGATTGGAATAGTACTGAATATAAAAAATATAATTTAAGTACTAAAATGAACTTGAACAGTATAGGACTGGAGTAGTACTGAATATAAAGAACTATAATTAAAGTACTAAAAGGAACTTGACAAGTACAGGATTGGAGTAGTACTTAAAAGGAATGAACTGAACTGTAAGTAAATAAGCAGGACCAGTTTTATATTGGAGTACTGAAAAGAAAGAACTGAACTAAAATAAATAAAGGAACTGGACCAGTACAAGACTGGAATAAATTATAAAGAAAATGGTTAGTAATCCAATCACTCCATTTAGAGGCTTCAGTTCTGTCTCCGTTCTCAGGAGGCATGTTCAGTTCCATCTCCGTTCTCAGGAGGCAAGTTCAGTTCTATCTCCGCTCTCATGAGGCAAGTTCAGTTCCATCTCCGTTCTCAGGAGGAAAGTTCAGTTCCATCTTCATTCTTAGAAAGCAAGTTCAGTTTTATCTCTGTTCGCAGGAGGCAAGTTCAGTTCCATTTCTATTCTTAGAAAGCTTCTTTTGGGTTTCACCAATTATTAGTCTCTGATATTAAATTCAGTTGCGTCTCTTAATCACGGCTTAATCAGACATATATTTAGGGATTACCACCTTATTATAATAATTTGGTCCTCGTTATAAGGATTACTGAGGGACAAATATTCGCAAGAGGTTTAATATCATCTCTTAACCTCTATTGTTCGCATCAGAGCGAATCAAGTTTCTATGTTAAGCCCAATATCATTTTTTCCAATTTAAACATCTTTTATGTATCAATGAGTCAGAAATTGAGCAAACCAGAACTCGAGGTTGAATTTGCCAAAATATAAACCTCAAGAGTTCCTCGAGTTATTTTGAGATTCAATTGAGCTTCAATAATTCATTAAACATCGAACAAATCCGTATTTTTTATATTTAAAAATAAGACGTATTTCAAATCACCAAACTATGACAGTGGGTTTAAATAAAAAATACATGTTCCTCAAAATAATTTTCATCGCTTTGAGCTCTTACATAGCCTCTAACATTATATAAAATATTCTCGAGTTAAATCAATTCATTAAAATGCCAGAAATGCCTCAAAATTCCTCGTATATGTTCAAATCATATGTTTAACCCTAGGAATTTCTTATAAGATATAAGATATTTTAATCGGAATATTTTGTGTATAATAATCTTTAAATTAATCTCAAGCATGATTTAAAATCTCAAAAATAGCAGGAATGCTCGAAAATTTTTCAGATTTCATCATGACATGGCTTTAGTAAATATAAATCATCCATGAGATTTTACGAGATTTTGATTTGGAAAATTTTCCTCTATTAATTTTCAAAGGTGAAAACCAACACTTTAAAAGCTTGAAAAATATCAAAGCATAACAAAAAATCTCGAAACCTTTATAGAGCATGCATAAGGGATTTAACTATCACTGATAATTTTATCAGATTTTTAGGAGCAATTTATGTCCCCCAGATTAGCCAAATTAACACTATTTTAATTTTTAAAATTATCAAATAGTGTCTGAAAAATCTACAATTTTTGTTAGGTATAGCTGACACTAAGAGTAACATTTTTTTATGTACAAAATTTTTTCACCAGGGCTCTAGTTTATTCTCAGAAAAATCAAAATCCATTTTTGCTATAATATTATAATATTTATAAAAAATTATAAAAACATAATTTTTTTATAACCTTCTTCCCCATGAACCAGAAACCGCCCATTACGGGCCTTCCCAATCGCCGACCGGCCGGCGGCCGGCCATAACTCCACCCCCGGCCGACTCCTCGGGGGTGGGGGGGGGGTGGCGATCCCTCTGGCAGTGGTCCGGTGGCCTACCGCTGCCGGCCTCCGCCGCCCAAAACCAACAAGAGCACCTCCGTTAGAGGGGAGGTGGTGCCGAGGTGGCGCTACGGCCACTGGAGGTTACATGCATCACGTCCAAAAGTTTGAGAGGGAGGAGAGAAGATGATTTCCACCTTGTTTGCGGTCTTCGACGGCTTCCGGTGAGATCCTCCATTAGAGGTGCCAAGCTGGTGGAGCTCGGCTTTTCTTCCTCCAGCGAGGTGGAGTTCCAACAGGGGGGAGGGATGGGGTGGTTTTGAGTTGGGGAAGAGGAGTGAGCTTGTAGGAGGAGGTGGGGTCCATTTTATAGGGGAGAGGAGGAGCCTCCCCCTTCCTTCTTACGGGTTGGGACTAAAATCTCATAAATAATGTGTGGCCAAGCTTCTCCCAGCTATAGGCACATGTGGCATTCCATTATTGGACAATTGTACCTCCTAAAAAGCCTAGTCTAGGATATAGAGCATGTAAAGGAATGGGAGAGAAGGAGAAAGAGAGGGTGGCCTTGATCTCTTTAAGCCCAAGCCAATCCTCTTTGCTAAAATTTAAGGCTCATATAGGGTTAATATTGGGCCCAAGGGTGATCTATATGAATGGCATCAAGTGAGGTTTGCTTGAGAATTAGAACTCCTTAAGGAAAATTATATCTTTAGTAAGTTTGACTAAAAGTCAACCATGGGGTGGGTCCACATGTGGGTCAAAGTCAAAGTAGGTCTAAGTCATCAAGTGACGTGCCAAAGTTGGAGTATTTTAGTAGCACTGGCGTATGTACGCTTTTTGGTACACCGTAAAGCTTGTTTTGTCCAATGTTCACCCAATACCGTCGAACTCAAGCCCAACCAACTCTGTTGATCTCATATTGACCACACGAGTCAAATGTAACTAACTGGGGTCAAATCCGAGTTTAATTACTTAATATTCAAAAATCGTGCATCACAACGCACAACAGAACTCAAAATGGTCATATTCACCGTAAGGCTTCAGATTGCAACGTAATGAGTTCTAATGCATTCTTATCGACTAAAAGAATCCATAGGACTTGACAGAACTCAAATCGGAGTTCTCTAGCTTGATAATCAAAAATCTCATTTTCGTGACATTCTACGAGGAACGGTCATATTCACCATATGACCAAGGAACTCAACAGAACGAGTTCCAACACACTCGTATTAACTATACGAGGTCATAGGAACTGATGAAATTAAAATTGGAGTTCTCTAGCTCAATATCGAAATTTTTCGTATTTGCGACATTCTACGAGGAACAGTCATATTCACCATATGACCTCGGTTTGCAACAAAACGAGTTTGGTTGCACCCGTACCAGCTATACGAGTCCAAAACAACAAATAGAACTCGAATCAGAGCTCATTAGCTCAAAATCCCCAAAATAGGGTTATCTCCTACCCCTTATGAGTCTCGTGTAGAGGTTCAGGTCACTTTTATTGGGTCCACTAGGGTTCTAGTGACCCAATAAAAGTCGGGATGTTACAAAATGAAGTATAAACTTCATAAGGAATCCTTTTCAGCAAAACACTTAAAGGTAGCCCTTGTCTACTTACCCATTTGGCATGTGTGACATGGACTCTCTTTAATGCTCTTAATGCTGGGGCATCACACACTATGTTGTGAGAAAATAACATATTTATAATTTTGAAATTAATATGTATTAATGTCTTCTGCCATTGGTCACAGAGAGGCGCACTATATTTTGCCTAAAAGCACACTGGTATAGAATTATCTAAACAGAGAAAATTTAAGCAGAAAATATTTCTACTCTGAATGACTGTTAAGATTGTCTCCAAATTAGCTAACGATTTTATTAGAGACTTGTCCTTATAGAACTCAATGATATAGTTTTTATCATATATTGACTTACGCTTATCAGATTATGCTGTAATCCTTCAACATAAGCCATGTCTGTGAAACAGACAATATCGTTGGACATCGTACTGTAGCCTTTAGTGATTACCCTGTCAGACCCTCCAAAGATAACTTTTGGACCATCTTCGACTGGGGTAAATTCTAGTACTAGGCTTCTAGTCACAGTTATAAGCCGAGAGCATCCACAGTGCAAATTCCATATTGGATTTTGTTGGCCTATGGACATACCTGCAATCAGAAATCATTTTCCCTTAGGAACCCAAATAGATTTGGGTCCTTGGTTCCTTGTTAGTTTAACACCACTTAGAAAATTAATGTTGTGAGTGGTCGGTCTCACATTATTAACTCATGGAGTTTCAAGTTTTACCGGATGAAACCAACAATCTATGGCAGAGTGACCAATCTTGCTGCAACAACAAGAGTCAAACTTGTTGCACCTTCTCTTGTACAAATTTCCTTTCCACCAAGAGCTTTTCCTCTAGCTCATCTAAATACTTCTCCTTTTGACTTAGCAGTTCAGCAGAGCATTTTAGTTCCTCTTTCAAAGAGTGAACTTCATTTCTGGGAGGAGTTAATTCTGCAATTTCCTCCTTCTGGCTTGATTCCACTACCTTGATAGAAGCAATCTATATTGATTTCTTTTTGACTACCATGCAACATTTGTCAAAGGATTTCAAAAGTTCTTAATGCCGAGCCATTAAGTTAGATTCATCTTCTTCACAAGAATACTCTTCATGACCATTAGTAGAGGTTTTTGATTTATAGAGCATTGTGTGAGAGTTTACCTTCCCATGGAATTGAGAGTCGTCTTCTTCCACATCTAATTAAGCCATTGGCCCGAAGTAAGGTTCTTCATTTTCAGAGCTTGACTCACTTGAGTCACTTTCGCTAAGTTTCTTGGACTTCTTTGCAATGAAGCTCTTCTCTTCCTTCCTCTTACCTTTGAAGGATCTATTGTCTTCTATCTTGGATCCTTCCTTCTTCTTATACGGACACTCTGCAATCACGTGTCCTGGCTTGTTACAATAATAACAAACTATGTCAGAGGAAGAATGTTTATTCGGTTTAGATTTATACTTGTCCTCTCGGTTGTATCTTTTCTTAGACCGATCACCGTCACGATGTGATCTTCTGAAGTCCGAGGAGGAGGACTGATTTTTCATTTGCCTCCTCTTGCTAAGCAATCTTTTGAATCGCCTTACAATGACACCAACTACGAGTTAGTTGCCACCATAATATAACGACCCTGCCGGTAAGCATAATTATTCACACAGCCAATAAAAGAAGAAATAAAACAAGTCCGCGCATCACATCATAGATATATAAATACTCAAATAAAGGTCCACATGACATAAATGAAAGAGTATAAGTAATAGGGCGTATGACTAGTACATGAATATCATATATATCACTCTATCTCAACAAACAACGCGGATGCTAAACTATATGATCATTAACCTGACGTCGGGTAGTAGTAGCGGTAGTGCGTGGCTCTGGCTCCTCTGATCCCGATGTATTAATCTCTGGCTCCGCCTGGTCGAACTGCTGCGGTGTCTCCACGTGTCCCTAAAATGATGTGGTCAAACGACCGTCAATCAAAGTAGACTCAACTGCTTCGTCCCCGCCTCACCCCCAGCAACTCCTAGGCACCGCACATGAGGAAGAAAGTGGAGGACCAATAATAGCAGAATGTATAAGTAGGTGATAGTAGTAGTATATATATATATAATTTTCTAGCAGTTTTATATCAGTATGAACAATAATAAAAGTAAATAAGTATAATAAGAGGAGCTAAGTAAAACTAGTAAAGCAACTACACTGCCATCACATAAGCATATCTTAACATATATGAATGCCAACACAAACATATAAGTTAATGTTTCTGAAATAGTAACTCTTCATATAAAAAGGCTTATACAAATTTATATGATGAGGATCTGCATGTGCGTATGCTATTTCATGATATGCAATGCAATGATTATTACATAACTCACATACACGACTATGCCCATAGACCTTTCATGCATCCGCACTTTTTGGAGGAAGCCAACCTCTCAGGTACCAACTGTCGTGGCTCACGGTTGTAATGGAATGAGTGTCTCCACTTCTAGGTGGGTAGAAACACTACCAGGCCTAGACCTCTCATACACTTCAATGCTAAGAACACAACAGCAGAGCCCCTGTGTACTCTTGTTACTAACTACCAGTCTTCTGTGGTTGGGTGTGCTATTAGGGGACAAATTCCTCCACTTCTCGGTATAAACATCCCACTGGTCTCCCCAAATATGTACACTTTGCACCATAGTTACCATACTTCCATCGGTATGCTGACTGGAAAAGTACTGAGTGACCCACCACATAATCACAAATCAGGTATAACAATACCCTTCAGAGCCTCCAGCTCACGTGACCAACCCGTCGTGATATCGACTAACAACCCGAGCCACCAGCTCGTAGGACTGGAAAGCCCTATATCACTCCAACCCGCACATGGGTTAGATTGCTATAACATTATATAATCCTATAAGACTATTCTATTCTAAATTTCGGATTACTTAGCGATTTATGGTTAACCTTGGACTTCTTGAGGTCTACCCTGTGAAGGGCTCGCAGCGGTACTAGGAACTTTGATGGGTTGAAGCCCATCGCTCACTTCCTCAAGTAACTTAGTAATGTTATGCTACCCTTAATCAAATCCACTCCCAGGGTTACTAAGTGTGTGACCTCTCCAAAGTATGAACTGCTGAAAACACTAATTTTCCAAAATTGTTAAATGTAGACCATATGATCTTGTATGTGTGTATGAATAGAAATCCTCCAAACACTTGGCCCTAGGCCCTAAGATTATTTCTTGAGACCTATCATGATATCTTAGACTTAATTCCAGAGATTTATAGTTTTCCTAAAATAATCTGCAATTATTATAATTTTCCCAAATTATTGCTACATGTGATTTTAAACATGAAGTGACAATTTTGTTCATCAAACCAGCAAGATAAAATTATCCTAACATCACCTTGAGTAATAATGGCTCTAGACCAAATTTCACATCATTCCAATAAAATTTGATATTTAATTTCTAATTATAAATATAACATCCACTATGTCATGTTACACATGAAATAGTATAAATATAAATCAAATAATTCCAGAAAATTTACTGGAATTTATAAATGATAAATAATTATTAATCAAATAACTCAATTTGAGCACAACTATCTCAATAATATAGAATGGACAAAATTGGTAATTATAACTGCAACCCTAAGATTATGACCTTCAAAAATTCAAATTTAATTTATCCATTGTTTATCATACAAAATTATCGCTATTGGCAAGGTTTCATAATTTTTACAGCTATTTTAGTCACCCTAATTTCACTAATACATTCGCATAATAAAAATACCAATTAATTCATTTACTATGAAAATCAACTCCAAATGTTCTAAAACTTTTTGAGGAGGTGTTACTTTCACTAAATAATTGTATGTATAAAATTTCATAGGATTTGACCAAGCCAATCCTGCCAAATTCACCAGATACACATTTTTGCCTAAATGCACACCACATCACACACAACATGACAACCTCCATGTGGGATTAATCAACCTAAATGGGTCCAAAGGACCTGAAATTTTTACCAGGCCCTTATACCTTCATAATGAACCTCTCACCAAAATTTGTGATTAAAATAATTATTATTCTTCAAAATATTCTATTTATATGAAAAATCACATTTTTCCTAAAACCATAGGAAACCTTTGACCAGAAATTCCCATTTTTGGATTGTAGGTTTATCTATGGTATATTCTTACATGCCGCAAATTGCAAGTCAATTCCCTTAGTCAATTAAAAGATATTATGGATGTAGTGACTGTCGTACCCTAATGATCAATCCGACAAGAATTGCCCTACAGGAAGCTACAATGATCCAAATGACTTGACTTCAATTTCTAATTAAAGTAGACTCACAGAGATACCTTTTTAATGTTGGGTGCCTTTCATGGTTCAGCCCCTAAGCACCTCCTTTTTCTGATTTAAAAGGCGCAAAGTAAAGGAGAAATATAATATATAATAATTAATATTAATCCAAATCAACGGTGGTGTTTTCGTCTTCCTCCTCTAGCCAAGGGGCGGGATCCACTCGACCTGTAGATTTTCTACGTCCATTTGTCGGCCATCCAGCCACTTCCTTGCCCAGCTACCGCCACAACCACCTTCATTGAGGTGGTGGCTATTGTCCGATGATGGTTTGGCCGCCAAAAGTGGTGGTTTCCGGCGAACCCACCACCATGACATTTTGAAAAAAATTTCCATTTTTCTCACATTGGATTGGGCCCTGTTGAGCCTGATTTCTCTCTTATTGGATCTATGATACTAGCACAAAGGTGGAGGAGGAGAAACATGCCTGATTTCGGGCTTGGATGAGCCAACTCCAGCGGGTGGCCATGGTTTTTGGCATTTTCCGATGAACCTCTCCCGATCTCGATTCTCCACCAAAAGCTTTGATGTAAGAGTCGATTTTGACTGCCAAGGAGCTTCTGAAGGTGATGAAAGGATCTAATTGAGCTTTGGGTGCTCTATATAGGATGTAACATCCCCCCAAACATCCTTTTACCCCCCTCAAATCCCTACCCTAGTTTAGGGCACAGCGCCCAATATTTGGGTTTAGGCAATCAAAACACCTCACAATAACTTGAAACTTGGGCAGGGCATTTCTATGATAAAAAAGCCGTAAAATAATTTTGGTGGAATATTTGGACTAATAAAATCAGTACTTTCTTTATAACCCTAGCTATGTCCTTAAGTTTATTTTTCTTTTTATGATATTTATGACCACTGAAAAGTTGTGAAATTTAGTATTTGGAAGTTTTACATCATGTTAGTTCCCTCTGCATTTTTATTGAAATTTTTAGATATTTATTTTAAGTACTTGTTTTATAATTTATAAAATGTGGATTACTATTCAAAAATAGAAGTGGAGCCCAAAATTGCTATGGAAATTATGAAACTTGGTCAGTGAGTGTTCTATGTCAATGTGTAGGCTCTGGAATTTTCTCATAATTTTTAGGTGATTAGAAACATTACTTGCTTCACAAAGTTATAAATTTGGAAGATTACTTTTAATCAGATTCAGAGCCCCTCATGTATTGGAAAAATTGTAAAACTTGGTTAGAGTTAGTTTTATATCATTATCTATTTTCTGGAATTTTGTTATAATTATTAGATGAATTTTTACAGTACTTGCTTCAATAACCAATGGTTATGGAATTATTGAATTAAAATTAAATTAAGGGTTACTGTTCACTGGATAAATTGGGAGAGTACCTCTAGTGTGTTTTTAGGCCATGATGGTATTACTGAATTTTTATCATAATTTTTAGAACAATATTGCTGGCCTTTGCTTCTTAAAGTGGTATTATTAACTTTATGTTCTAAATTATGGATTTGTGGCCTAAACAATTCTGAAAATTCTTAGACCTTGTATTTATTGTAGAAATGTTACCTATTATTTATCATAGTTTTGTGGTAGTATGTTATTGATTTAAAAGTGCATTTCATGTTCAAAGTAGGGAATCCAGAGTCTTAGGGTAATTAGAATGAATGCCCAATTAATTAGGAAGATTATGAAACTCTGGAGTTAGTCTAAATAGTTCATGGTAGATTCCCAGTAATTGTTTTGGTTCTGTTGGATGAGTAAATGGAGTACCCCTTAGTGGGAGCATCATATAACTTAGCACGGTCTACATATAATACATAGAATTGAAATAGGCTAACTCGGAGAACTTGAACACACTTAGGGGAGCCACACTGAAATAAAAGAGAGGATTGGTCAAGGGATGGAATCAATAATATTAAGTGCCTTGCGAAAGGTAACTTTGGGCATAATCCCATCGTAGTTCCTAGTGCCTTCAAGAGCCCTTCATGGGGAATACCTTGGGCAGTCCCAGGCTAACGTAAATTTTAGGGATAATATGGACAAGAGTAACCTCAATAATACCTCCACCTTGCACTCACACTTGTACACGTGGTGAGACAAATTAGTAATGAATGGATAGCATAGACCCATGGTCGATGAGCTTACTGGTAGAGTTAAAGGGACTTGGAACTGTTTTGGTAGTACGGGGAGCTGTATTCTCGAGGCCTAGTTTTTAGACTTGATGGTTTTGTGAGCTGGGGGCTCGGGGATTTAGGTGAGGTATAATATACAAGCTTGCATGTGCATAATAGTGGTGGGTCCTCGGTATTTGACGATCGATCACACCGTCATCGGTACGTTGACTCGGGGAGACTAGCTGGTTTGCTAGGAAGAGTACGGAAATATACGAGAGGGGCTAGGCTGGGTAGTGTGATTACCAGTCTAGGAGTGGAGAGGCCCAACCCACTGTCTCTGTTGGCCACGACGAGAGGCTCCTGAGAGTTTAGCTAACTCCAAACTAGGGAACTAAAGGTCTGTGCGCATAGAGTTGTGTGTGTGTGTTGCACTTGAATGTTCATTCCCTAGCATACTTGCATGTCATAGCATAGTCACTGCATTTAACCCCTGACACCTAACGTATAAATTGGTATGGGATAGTTTATACGTTAGGCCCTGTAGAACGACCCCTTGGTCTATAGGGGTAATCCCTATAAATCAATGGTTACTGAATTAGTATTTGTATAGTTCTTACTTTCAATTCTTCATTCTTACCTTACTACTCTGCATTACCATTTATTCATTAACTCCTGCTGCACTTTTAATGTTATAACACTCCTATTAGGATAGTTGTCATCTGCTCGATTACGCGCTGCTATTTGGTCCTCTTTTTTACTTCCTTTCGCCCGGTGCCTACGAGCCACGGGTAGAGGGGTGGGGGATTGTTGACTAAGTCTATTTTTGAAAGAATTGGTTTCAAGATGTTCTAAACACCTATAGGAGGGGGGTGAATAGGTTCAATTCTTTTTCTTATTTAGGCAGATAATTCTATCTAGTGCAACAATGTATTCAGTAGAAAATATAACACATCATTCACATACACATCATTCACAGATTGCACACCAGTTTTATAGTGGTTCCCAAAATGATGGGTACATCCACTTTCCCCCTTCGCCTATCTAGTAGTGTACTAGATTCGGCCAAACTTCCTTCCTTCTTCTCAGATCTGCAGATCTTAAAGATCAGAACCAAGAATGGTTCCTACAACTCAGAGTGAGTCCACACTCCTACAAATCAGGCACAAGCCCTACCGCAGCCTCTTTAACAGGCCTACAACTCAGAGTGACTCCCCACTGCTATAACTCAGGCAACAGCCCTACCTCAGCCTCTTTCATAGGCCTACAACTCAGGGAACAGATTCCCCTACCTCAGGCACTCAGCCCTACCTCAGCCTTTATAATTTAGGCTTACAACTCAGAGTGACACCCCACTCCAACACTCAGAACTATTACAGATCCTACAAGAATTAATGATGAGAATTTGTTGATATCTTCAACTAGATTGAGAGAAAATTGGTTGAAGGCTTCTTGATCAGTTCTTGATAGAACTAATTTCTTTAGGATCAACCTGACTTAGCTTTCTTCAATGCTTCTTGAATATGAACACAGTAGGGTTGATCTTCTTGATGTTAGGGTTGACCTTCAATCTGCTTCCTTCAGAAATCAATCTGAATTATTCAGGCAGACTGTTTAGAATCAACCTTCACTGGATGAGAACTTCTCTCCTTCTGTTTTTCTCTCTCTACAATCTGTTGACTGTTTCTTTCTCTTCTTCTGGATTCTCAATCCTTCAGAGATTATAATTGATTGGCTTGATTAACTTCTCTTTGTTCTGTAAGTGTTGTTCTTGAAGTTGTTGTTCACTTCCCTTTTTTCTCTTCACTTTCTGATTGTTGAGAGCGCATATCTATTTATAGGCTTCATCCATGGTAACCGGCTGTTCCAGTTCCAAACTGTCTTCTGACACCTCTGATAGATGTGACTGCAATGTCAATTATGACAGCTATCAAGTCTTCACTTGTATTACTTCAGCCTTCATTGAACTTTGACTCAGCAACAGATAATGTCGACTGAATTCTTCATATGTGTCGACACACATAGTCCATGTATCGACACAAGTCTTGTTGTTGTCGACACAACTTCTGTGGAATGTGTCGACACAAGTTCTGTGTGTCCACACAAACACTCCTTGTCTTGACAAAGTTGGTGTCAACAGAATTCTGGTGTGTGTCGACACAAGTTCTATGTGTCGACACAGTCGTTGTCGACAGAATTCTGGAATGTGTCGATAGCTTCTCTGTGTGTCGACACAGGTCTGATAATGTCGATACAAGTCTAGCCCTTAGTGTCGACACAGCATTGTCGACAGATTTTCTATGTGTCGACACAATCTGGCCCTTGGTGTCGACACAGCATTCTCAACAGATTTTCTGTGTATCGATACAAATTCTGGATGTCGACACAATGTGGCCCTTGGTGTCGACACAGCGTTGTCGACATATTTTCTGTGTGTCGACACAAGTTCTGTGTTTCAACACAATCTAGCCCTTGGTGTCGACAAATCCATTCCCACGTGTCGACACTTGTACTTAGAAAATTTTCTTTTCCATTTTATTAACCTACACATAATAACTCAATACAACATCAAATACAACTTGATGCATATCATTGAGTTAGGTGAGGCTTCTCTAAATCTGGTACACATTTTCAAATGTACCCAACAATCTCCCCCTATTTGGAGAAGTCATAACCCTTAGTAAATGATGTACATCACTTATAATAAAATTAACAATATGATGTATAAAAACAATCACTAACAGGGAAACAAATGAACAAAACAAGTAAATAATATTATCACAGAACATGATATAACAATAACAAGCATGAATCATTGTTTTGTTTAAAACTTCACAATAGTTTGTTGACAATAGATTACATGGAGGTTAAAACTAAAAATTATAATGTTTTATAATCTAGTCAATCTATCCTAAGGCTGATCAGGCTCCTTGATCACTATGCCTTTTCCAGACTGGATCTTTGCTTATACTAGAGCTTCAGTATCCTCAGCTGTCTTTTTGCCTTTGAGATCCTTCTTTTTAAGTTCTTCAACCGTGACTCTTTGCCTTTCAAAATAGTGAAAAGGCTTAGGAAAGTATTTACTAGGTTTTACTAATGTAGCAGGTATTCTCCCAGCCTTGTGATCCCTTCTGAACTGCTGAATGACATCTTGTCTTTGCAGATATTTAATCCACTCAACTTCAGAATACCACTTGCCTTTGTCATGCATTTTGTCTTTGACATCTTGCCAGACAGTAAGTATTATATTTCTGGAGGTTGGACTCCATATTTCAAAATCAGGCTTCAGTTCAGCCTGCTCTCTAAATCTTTTCTTTGAAAGTTGAGATTCTTTCTCTTTATTCAGTGTTGCCTCTGACATTTCAACTTTCTCAATTATAACATTCTTAGTAGCCTCTAGATGGCTGTACATCTGATGAACCATGTGTTGAATTTCCTCAAAGTTAGAAGGGGGATAGATTATTTGAGCTACTTCCTGCTGACCCCCTTCATTTCCTGCAACTTGAATTCCTGACTCAACTGTATTATCATCATCACATAGGGGTGGATATCACAGAGTTTCTCTAACAGCATTTGTTATCCATTTGGCATGCTCTGAGCTAGCATTGACTATCAACCTCTCCCCCTTTATGACTTCTCTTTCAATATGATCCCTGAGATCATTCTTTTGGAACCTTATTTTATTAACTAGATAATTGGTTCCCTCTATATAATAGGCTTTAAACTTTTGGAGCTGAGTAGAGATGAGCTTGTGAGAGGATTGAATGGCTGATTGGAAAGTGGCTAAATCGTCTTGAAATTTCTTATCAAATTCTGACTTTTCTTTAGCCCTTTCCTTAGTTAATGCAGTGGCTTTATTTTTTAATTCAGTAACAATCACATTATGTGATTCAGTAAGATTATCATTCATCCTTAGTTGATTTTCTAGGACATAGCCTTGCTTGACCACTATATCATCAATCTGTGTCCTTGCCTCTTATTGCTGTTTTGCCAGAAAAAATATAGCATTACATCCTTTAGGGAAGCAATCTGTCATCTCCTTCTTATTCTGATTTACCTTAAATCTAATTGATTTTATATCTTGAGCCTAAGAGAACTGAAGATCCTTATGGCTTTCATCCATATATTTTTCCATGGCTGCTCTTGCTCATCCATTTTAATTTGCAATGCAACCAACAATGAACTAAAATCAACTGTTGGTGTTGAGGGTTGTGAGGCTGTCTGTAAAGCTTTCTTATAATTTGAGCTTTTCTTCTTATAAACCATCAGTTTTCTCTTCTTTGCTTTTAGAGCTTCTTCATCATCAGATTCAGAAGTACTTTCTAGATTCACATTGTCCTTTGGACTTGAGGGCAGCTCCTTATATTATCAGTTCTTGGCAACTCCCCTTGTGTCCCAAGCTCCTCCCCCTCAGTTCTTAGCATAACTTCCTCAGTTCTTACTTCTTGTAAATCAGGGAATAATTCCTCAAGAGTAAATTCTTGTTGTTGTTGAACTGGAGGAATATCTGTAGCTTGAACATTTGATGGAATATCATCTAAGGCAGATGTATCATCCATTGATATATATTCTGTGCAGGGATGTTGTCATATTGTGTCTGTTCAACATCAGATAGAAGCACAGTTAATGTATCAGGCTCAGTATCTAGTATTGATTGATTAATATCACCAATTACCTCAAGAATTATTTGAGTAGCTGTTTCACTTTCTAAGGCAGCTTGCTCTTTCTTAGGAGCACTTTCTAGAGGCATGATCTCTTGTTGAACTGGGGAAAGTTCATTTTCTCCACCTAGAGGAGGCACATCCTGAGCTTGCTCCAGTGGGATGGTGTTTTCTGAAATAAAATACCCCTGCATCTGACTATCATCTACAGGCTTAGGAGCAGATGATTTTCTTGTAGATTCTTGTTGGTCTTCATCTGAACTGAAGATTACTTGTTCTTCTGAATCACTAGAAGATTCAGGCTTCCTGGGTGTTATCTCTTTCTTTTTATGTTGTGGTTGTTTCTGTGGTGTTGAACCATCTTTTGTCAGAACTCTTTCCCACCTGGATAGTATTTTCATATACATCCTTCTCATGTGATTTATTCTAGATCCTGTGGTCTGGTTCAGCACTTTAGGAATAGTTATTGCCATATACAAACTCAATATCCTACCTAGATTAGGTTTCTTCAGGCTTTCCTTGATCTTATCAAAAATTATGGCAGACCAGTTAGTTTTGATTCTGAAAATAATCCTAGTCATCAAGTTGAACATATAGGTTGAGATCCTATCATGTCCACCTGGTTTGCAGAGAATAACTTTGCCCATAATTTCTGAGAGAAATTTTCCTTGTGAGTTCATTTCTTTCCTTTGCATTGAAGATTCAATCTTAGTGGTGGAATCTAGGCCACACCATTGAAGTGCTTCTTTAGTCATTGAAGATGTAACTTCATCATCTTCATGAGTCTTGGGCAATTGAAGCGTTTTCCTCAATCGCTTTTGGGTAATTTTCACCTTGCAGCCTTGAATTGATGACTTAATCTTTAATCCAGTTGAATCCAAGGTTTCTTTTGTATAGAACTCTAGAATTTTTGTCTTCCAGATCTTGGTAGGTTCAGAGACAAGATATTCTAAACCATTATCTTGGATTAGGGTTATCACATCTCGAATCTCTGTCGGCGCACTGTCAAAGGCATTGCAAACTAACTCATAGCCTTCGTTGATATTGGTCTCCAACTTTGGCACCATTGATGACAAGAAATTTGAGGAGAAGAGAGATGAAGGTTTGTTGACTCAAGGTTTGGGTCTCGAAAATGTTGAGAGCTTAGTAGACAAAATTATTTTGTGACCTATTTATATGTTTATCAACACAGAAGGCCAAAAGGTGGGATAATTGATACTTAATGTGTCGACACTGTAGAGAGTGTGTCGACACAGAATTCTAATTTCTCGACAGAGTCAGACAACAGTATATGTCGACATAGTATGTGATGTGTCGACACAGACTTCTTACTAGTCGACTCTAATAAATGTGTGTCGACACAGACTTTTGTATATGTCAACACAACTATCTAAAAGATAGAACTTATATGTGTCGACACCAACCTCTGAGTATCGACACCACTATCTCAACACTATTTTGTTGTGTCGACACAACTTACCTCAAATGTCGACACAAACTACTATACGTCGACACATATTTCTTTTTGTGTCGACATACACTACTATATGTCAACATTGACTTACATAGCCAGAATTACTAAGTTATTCTAGGTTTAACATACATAATTCAATTTTGAAATAATTAAACTTAGTTTCATCTAGTCGTTTATTAAACATGTCAGCAATTTGATTATTTGTGGTGACAAATTCCAAACAAATATCTTCTTTTTCAACATGCTCTCTAATAAAGTGAAATCTAATTTCTATATGCTTTGTTCTGCTATGTGATACAGGGTTTTTAGTAATAGAAATAGCACTTATAGAATCACAAAATAATGGAGTTCTACTTACCTTGAAACCATAGTCTTCAAGTTGATGTTGAATCCATAGAAGCTGAGCACAGCAGCTGCCTGCAGCAATATACTCAGACTCTGTAGTGGAAATTGCCACACTAGTCTGCTTCTTACTGCTCCATGATACTAGTCTACCACCTCGAAACTGACAAGTGCCAGTAGTACTCTTTCTATCTTCTTTGCAACCTGCAAAGTCTGCATCTGAAAAACCAGTCAGTAGAAAGTCTCTATTCTTAGGGTACCAAAGACCAAGATTAGTTGTGCCCTTAAGATATCTCAATATTCTTTTAACAGCAGTATAATGAGATTTTTTAGGGCTTGCTTGGTACCTAGCACAAACACATATAGCATACATAATGTCTGGTCTACTAGCAGTTAAGTATAGGAGGGAGCCAATTATACCTCCATACAAAGACTCATCTACAGGTTTTCCTGCATCATCTTTGCCTAAAGGCATACTTGTCCCCATTGGATTTATCATGGTAGTGGATGACTCCATACCATATTTCTTAATTAACTCCTTGGTGAACTTAGACTGTGAGATGGACAAGCCCTCATCAGTCCGTCTTACTTGGAGTCCCAAGAAGAATTTGAGCTCACCCATACTTCTCATCTCAAACTTCTCTTGCATAAGTTTTGCAAACTTCCTACAAAGGTTGTTTTCTGTAGATCCAAAGATTATGTCATCAACATAAATCTGTACTAGGATCATCTTACCCTTTGACTCCCTAAGGAATAGAGTCTTGTCTATTTTCCCCCTTGAAAATTTATTTTCAATGAGGAAAGTAGACAATGTTTCATACCAAGCCCTGGGGGCTTGTTTCAAACCATATAAGGCCTTCTTTAGTCTATAAACAAAATCAAGATAAAGTGGATCAACAAAACCTAAGGGCTGATGAACATAGACTTCTTCTTTCAAATTACCATTTAGGAAAACTGACTTGGCATCCATTTGGTATACTTTGAAACCTTGGAAAGCAGCAAAGTCAAGGAATAGCCTTATTGCTTCAAACCTTGCCACTGGGGAAAAAGTCATATCAAAGTCAATGCCCTCTTCCTGTCTATAACCTTTGGCAACCAGTCTTGCTTTGTTCTTCACTATTATGTCATTTTCGTCCAGTTTGTTCCTATAGATCCACTTTGACTCAATGATGTTATGATCCTTTGGTTTTGGAACCCGCTCCCATACTTTACACCTTTTGAATTGATTCAGCTCCTCCTGCATTGCATCAATCCAGTTGGAGTCTTATATGGCTTCTTCAAATCTTTTTGGTTCCAACTGTGACAAGAAACTTGAGCAAAGTACTGTGTTCATGTGTTTGCTTCTGGTTTGCACACCATGTCTGGGATCACCAATGATTTGGTGTGTAGGATGATCCTTTAGATTCCTTATTGCTGGAGGAATTCTATCAGTAATTTGAACTTATTCAATTTCTTCACCATGCTGAGCTTCATTGTCTTCAAAGTCAGCTTGTGTACCTTATACTCCACCTAGACAGTAACCATCATTTTCCACATCCTGCCTTATAGTTTTATCTTCATTAATGGTCAGTATGTCCAAATTTTCTTTTAAACCTGTTGAGCTACAAGGATTGCTAGACAACTCACTGTTAATTAGCTCAGATTCATCAAACACTACATGAACTGATTCTTGTACAACTTGTGTAGTCAAGTTGTAGACCCTATATGCCTTACTATTATTGTTGTACCCAACAAATATCTCATCTTGGGATTTAGCAGCAAACTTAGTTAGGTGAGACTTGTCAGTGTTAAGCACATAACACCTGCTACCAAAGATCCTAAAGTATGATATGTTTGGTTTTCTGCCCTTCATAATCTCATAGGGAGTCTTTTTGTGGTTCTTAGTTATAGATGCTCTATTGAGAACATGACAAGCAGTATTTACTGCCTCAGCCTAGAAATATTCTGCGAGTGAAGTGTCACTGAGTAGAGTTCTACCAGCCTCAATGAGAGTTCTATTCTTTCTTTCAGCAATTCCATTTTGCTGAGGTGTTCTAGGTGAGGAGAATTCCTGATGAATCCCAAGTTCTTCACAAAACCTTGTCATACACTCAGACTGAAATTCGGTTCCATGGTCACTTCTGATTTTGACGATAGAATTGTTAAATTCATTCTGAATTTGTTTAACAAAGTTATGAGAGAGAGTAGGGGTTTCAGATTTCTGCCTCAAAAAGAAAACTCATGTATATCTAGAATATTCATCTACTACCACAAAAGTATAGACTTTCCTACCTAGACTATGAACGGGCATAGGAGCAAATAGATCCATATACAAGAGGTACAAACACCTTACTGGGTCTTTGGTATCAAGACTACGAAAAGAGGATTTGGTATGCTTGTCTTTTTGACAAGCTGAGCATATACCCTCTTTTATGCACTTAAATTGAGGACCATTCCTCACTAACTTAAGACTATAGAGCTGGCCTATAGTCTTATAGTTCAGATGAGCTAATCTCTTGTGCCATTGGACACACTGAGATGCTTTCTCATCTACAACTAAACATATAGGAGAGTTCGTGTTTTCATAATCAAAATTTAAACAATAAACATTCCCTTTTCTATAACCAGACAAGATCACCTTCTGATCACTTGTCCTTTTGATCTGACACCCATTCTTAATAAATGAAATGTCATACCCAAGATCACTCAGCTGACTTATGCTTATCAAGTTATGTTTCAAACCTTTTACATAAGCCACTTGAGTGATTGTTATAGAACTAGAAGAAATATTGTCAAACCCTTTGATGACCCATTTTTCTGATCCACCAAAGATCACTTTGGATCCATTCTCTATGGGAGTATAGTCCTTTAACATTCTTCTTGTTCCAGTCATGTGCCTGGAACATCCACTATCCAAGTACCATATAGGGGTATGGAAACTTGGACCCGCCTGCAGCAAATAAAGTTAATTTTCCTTAGAACCCCAATGTTTATTGGGTTCTAGGTTCAAGTTAGATTGAAACTTAGTATTCTTACCAGCAGCCTTCCTCACAGGTAATTTGGCATTCTTCCTGACACTGGTGTTGTGCCAACAATACATGGCATAATGACCTATCTTACCACAGCACCAACAATTATATCTATTATATCTCTTTTTAGGTACAGTTTTAACAGCATTGCTGTCAGTTGTTCTTAACACTGTTTGTACAGTAGTTCTTTGTTTGAGTGCTGTAGCTACACCCTTGTCATTCAAAATTTCAGGCTTACCAGAACCATGTATGATATCATGATCATATCTATTAGTTGGCTGCCATACTTTTCTGAAGAAATTGGGGGGGGGGGGGGTTGAAGGCTAGAGGCTATACTAGGGCTTTGCCTTTTCTTTTGGAATTGGCAGCCCTTGCATTTCCCTCAAAGCCCAATCCAGTCTTACCCTTTTTAGGAATAAAGTCATTAATTAAAGGTAAAATAGATTTTAGCTTTGAGAACTTAGCCACCAGATCCTTTTCCTTCTGAAGTTTGACTTCCAAACTTTTGATTTGATCATTCTTGAATGTAATAGTACCCATATGAATAACAGTTACGTTTTTCAGTTTGGCTACTTCATTCATCTTTAGATCAAGCAATTTTTCTGAATCTAATGCAGACAGCTTAAGATCAGCAATCTCCTTGGCCTGTGCTTTATTAAGGATTCTACCTTTCTTAAGTGCTTGCAGCAGGTCACCATATTCATCAATAAGTTGATGAACATCTCCTTCAGATTTAGATTAATCTACATCTTTTGGTGTAGATGCTTCTGATTCTGAACCAGTATAGTAATCAGAATCTATTGAAGAATTATTTACCATACTAGGTCCAGGTTGATCCTGGCACTGATCTTCTTTTTTCAAGGCCATCGGCCCTTTACAACAAGGTTCTTCAATTTCATTTACTGAATCTAGCCACTTCAAGAATTCAGCCTCTTCTATATCCTCTTCAGCTGCCAACAGTCCTATATATGCTTCAGCTTCAGCTTCTGCCTCAGAATCTGATGATGAACAATCTGACCAACTTTTTTGCTTCTTTGCAACAAGGGATTTCTCCTTCTTGCCCTTGTTTTTTAGTTTCTTCTTATCATTAGTTTTTTTCCTTTTGTCAGGACAATCAGCTACCACATGTCCTGGCCTGTTGCAGCAATAGCAAACAATCTTAGTTGAAGATAATTTACTAGGTTTAGAGCTATACCTGTCCTTTCTACAGGATTTCTTTTTCTGATAGTAATCATCCTTGGATTTTGAGGATGATGGCTTGGACTTCCACTATTTCTTCTTCAAAAACCTTTGAAATTTTCTTGAGAAAGCTGCCAAGTCTTCATCAGAATTTGGACTATCTGATGTGTGACTGTCAGAACTTTCTGAAACAACTTCTACAGTTTTCCTAGGATGTGATGGAGACATCCTCCTATCCTTTCCTATGGCTTCAGTGTTGAAAGCCACTGACTTATCTCTGTAATCAGTTTTATTACTTTTCTCCTCCTCTTTTCTGACCATCAGCTGCATTTCATATGAAAGCAGTTTGCCAAATAATGTTGGATGGGAAACTTTTGCTAGTCTGGCCACTTCCCTAATGGCACATATCTTATTGTCCCAGTCTTTAGTTAATGATCTTAGAAAATTATCATCTAACTCATATGTACTGAATACTCTTCCATATGACATTAGTTCAATAACTATTCTGAAGAATTTCTTGTAACAATCAATTATGCTGTTTGTTTTAGATTGTCTAAAACTTTCATACTCCTGATTCAACATAGACTTTCTATCTTCTCTCAACTCTTCTGAACCCTCCATATAGATAATAAGGGTGTCCCACATTTCTTTAGAGGTCTTGCAGTGGATCCAGTTTTGGAATGTTGAATCATCTATGATACTGACTATTATATTCTGTGCTCTCTTATCCATTGTAGCGAAGATGATCTCATCCTTTTTCATTTCAAAATATTCCTTTGGTGTCCTGAGATTTGCATCAAGAACTGAGACTTTCATTGGAATGAATGGCCCTTCTTTGACTGTCATGTAGATTCTAGGATCTAAAACTTCTATAAACAATCTAACTCTTTCTTTCTATATGACAAAAATCTCTTTCCTGCATATGGGTAATTTCATGGAACCAAACTCTTTATGGTTCTCTATGGAACCCATTTTGCCTAATAGATTTCTGCTTTGGAGATCTACTCAGACTGTTAGGTATATTCTTTGAGTAACCACCCTCTGATACCACTTGAAAGAATTCGTTTCAAGATGTTCTAAACACCTAGAGGGGGGGGGTAAATAGGTTCAATTTTTTTTCTTATTTAGGCAGATAATTCTATCTAGTGCAGCAATGTATTTAGCAGAAAATATAACTCAGCATTCACATACACAACATTCACAGATTGCACACCAGTTTTATAGCGGTTCCCCAAATGATGGGTACATCCACTTTCCCCTTCGCCTATCTAGCAGTGTATTAGATTCGGCCAAACTTCCTTCCTTCTTCTCAGATCCGCAGATCTTACATCTCAGAACCAAGAATGGTTCCTACAACTCAGAGTGAATCCACACTCCTACAACTCAGGCACAAGCACTACCTCAGCCTCTTCCACAGGCCTACAACTCAAAGTGACTCCCCACTCCTACAACTCAGGCAACAACCCTACCTCAGCCTCTTTCACAGGCCTACAACTCAGGGAATAGATTCCCCTACCTCAGGCACTCAGCCCTACCTCAGCCTTTATAATTTAGGCTTACAACTCAGAGTGATACCCCACTCCTACACTCAGATCTATTACAGATCCTACAAGAATTAATAATGAAAAGTTGTTGATATCTTCAATCAGATTGAGAGAAAATTGTTGAAGGCTTCTTGATCAGTTCTTGATAGAACTGATTTCTTTAGGATCAACCTGACTTAGCTTTCTTCAAAGCTTCTTGAATCTGAACACAGTAGGGTTGATCTTCTTGATGTTGGAGTTGATCTTCAATCAGCTTCCTTCAGAAATCAATCTGAATTCTTCAGGCAGACTGTTCAGAATCTACCTTCACTGGATGAGAACTTCTCTCCTTCTATTTTTCTCTCTCTACAATCTGTTGACTATTTCTTTCTTTTCTTCTGGATTCTCAATCCTTCAAAGATTATAATTGATTTACTTGATTAACTTCTCTCTGTTCTGTAAGTGTTGTTCTTGAAGTTGTTGTTCACTTCCCTTTTTTTCTTCACTTTCTGATTGTTGAGAGAGCACATCTATTTATAGGCTTCATCCATGGTAACCGGCTGTTCTGGTTCCAAACTGTCTTCTGACACCTCTAACAGATGTTACAACAATGTCAGTTATGACAGCCGTCATGTCTTCACTTGTATTACTTCAGCCTTCATTGAACTTTTACTCAGCAGCAGAGAATGTCGACTGAATTCTTCATATGTGTCGACACACGTAGTCCATGTGTCGACACAAGTCTTGTTGTTGTCGATAAAGCTTTTGCGGAATGTGTTGGCACAAGTTCTGTGTGTCAACACAAACACTCCTTGTCTTGACAAAGTTGGTGTCGACAAAATTCTGGTGTGTGTCGACACAAGTTCTGTGTGTCGACACAGACGTTGTTGACAGAATTCTGGAATGTGTCGATAGCTTCTCTATGTGTCGACACAGGTCTGATAATGTCGACACAAGTCTAGCCCTTTGTGTCAACACAGCGTTGTCGACAGATTTTCTGTCTGTCGATACAAATTCTGGATGTCGACACAATCTGGCCCTTAGTGTCGATACAGCATTGTCGACAGATTTTCTGTGTGTCGACAAAAATTTTGGATGTCGACACAATCTGGCCCTTGGTGTCGAAACAACGTTGTCGATAGATTTTTTGTGTGTCGACACAAGTTCTGTGTGTCGACACAATCTGGCCCTTGGTGTCGACACAGCCATTCCCAAGTGTCGCCACTTATACTTAGAAAAATTTCTTTTCCATTTTCTTAACCTGCACATAATAACTCAACACAACATCAAATACAACTTGATGCATATCATTGAGTTAGGTGAGACTTCTCCAAATATGGTACACATTTTCCAATGTACCCAACAATTTTGACTGACGATCATTTGACCACCACATTTTAGGCACTCCGGATGGGAGACAGGGAGCAGTTGCAGGAGACGCAACACCAGAGGAGTACAGTGCAGATGGAGATTGGCTAGTGTAGTTCGGGTGGACAGGCATCCAGATCCGTGAGTGGAGCTGAGTAGTAGTAGTTTTACTTTTATGAGTGGCTTGTAGTGAGGTCTTTATGTACCAGGCATAAGTCCGTATATCATGGTGTTGACTCTTTATTTGTCATGTGATTTCCTCTTTCTATGTTGTGGACTTGATTGTTTTAGCTTTTCCAATCATTACACATTCTGTTGCAGGTGATCGAGATGGCCGGTAGGATCGGCGTTTTGTGGAGTCGACCATCCCGGAGGATGGTGTCACCGCAAAACAGCGGTTCTGGTCCTAAGACCCGGTGGTTGTTTCAAAAAAAGGGTCTTACATAGGAGATCCAAGTTATGGGGGTTATGGTCATGGCTATTAAAGGCCTTCCTAAATGATGTCCAACCTATAACTATTGGAAACCTCCTCCTCTTCATTAGGGAAGATGAAAGATTGGTTGGGGAAGAAGAAGGAAGTGCTACTTGGCCTCTCTCCATTATTTCCCCTCCAAACGAAACTCCCTCCTAATTACCCCATTAAATCCCCTAATTAAAATAATAAATTAGATTAAATAAATCTGAAAATTTAGTGGGCCATAGGATGGGCCTTAGCAAGGCCTTAGCCCAATTGAATTGGATTGAGCTCTCATTTAGCCATTATGGTTAATTTGACCATGGTTGACCTTGGGGTTTGACTTGTGCACATTGGGGGTGCACATAGCAGTTTCCCTAAGTTCGAGCTACGCTATGGTCACACTAGGGCCTCCATGCACCACTCAAACCATAACCCTAACTTTAGGGGGCTAGAAGTGTGGGGGATGTTTCACTGAAATATATGTGGATCAGCTGCTTCCATGTAGAATCTGACTCTTTCCTTTCACATGGGGAAGTTCTCCTTAGTGCACACCAGCAACTTCATCGAAGATATATCCTTGATTCTGTTAATTGTAACTGAGCGGAATCTCTTGACAACTAGATAAGAGATCTTGTTCAAGGTGTTAACCTTATATCGAACAACCTCCGACCTCTGATACCAATTGAAGGTATTTAGTGTCGACAAACATCACCTGGAGGGGTGTGAATAGGTGAGTTCTCTGCCTTTTTGCGGAATTAAAATAACTTAAAATAAACACAAAAAAACACAGAGGTTTATAGTGGTTTCCTGTATTGGGTACGTCCATTGTCCTGCCTCACCTATCTACCACGAAGGGCTAGATTAGACTACTTCACCTTTATCTCAGATTCTTTAAATCTTACACCTCGGAGCCTCAACTCCTACAACTCGGAGACAACACTCCTACTAATAATCGTTTTAGCTTGTCCAGGAAGAGTGGAGATATATCATCAATCCTTATTGAAGTTCCCTCATCACAAACATTTTCTTGCACTGGTATGACTTTTATTCTTACTTTAGAATCAACCATCCTGTACTCAAATGAGTGAGTTGTCTCATGTACTTCAGGAGCCCTTGTGTCTTTCTTAGAAGTAGAAGAATCTATTTCAACTACTTGTCCTTGAGGAGGAAGTTCAGTGTGAATCTGTCACACCCCAAAGTTCTGTAGGCAGGAAAAAGGGTTACCGAGCAGCGGTAGGCTGATATCATACAGTGGTAGGCTGATACCGTGCAGTGGTAGTGTCAGGCTTTGAGAGTGTTGAGTGGACTCATCTGGCATAGAGTGCTATCGCGCAGCGGTAGTGGGTTATTGTGTGGCGATAGCAAGCGTTGAGAGCATCGGGAGTGTCGAGTTGAGCTACCGCCTGGAGTTAGTATTATCGCTGGTGGTAGCAGGGTCAATTAAATTAATAGAGCTCTCAGGTTTTTATCGCGCAGCGGTAGTAGATAACGAGTGGCATTAGTGTGAGTGGTCGTTTTCTAACCAGTGCCAGGTACCGCTTGGCGGTAGTTTCCTATTATGTGGCGATAGTTATTTTCATAACTGGGTGGCCACATGTCACCCTATGAATGGAGGGCTTGGGCGGTTGCACATGAAACGAGGCATTGAATAATGGTACCATGCAGTGGTAGTTAGCTACCGTGCGACAGTAGCTTTGTTTAAACCACTGGTTCAGCCGTTTCACTCCTTTTTACTTTGGAGTTTGAGGACTTTATGTAAGACCCCCCCCCCCTTTTTTCTTTTTTTAGAACCACGGGGTCTTAGGCCCAGAATCTCCGCTTTGTTGTGACACCTTCACACCCGGGAAGGTCATCACTACAAAACGCCGATCCTGCCGGCCATATCTATCACGGAAAATGTAGCAAGAGAGTAAATGACATGTCCACAGAAATCACATATATAGTAAATAATCTCCACGAAGGGAGAGTCCACAGATATAATAATTAAGGTACTAAAAATAGGGCTCATGCCTGACACAACAATATCCTCACTACATATCACTCAGCATGGAAGAAAAACTAAAATAACTACTAGTGATCATGACTCACAGTCCCAGATGTCTGAACTCCGGTACTAGACTGTCCCATCTCTAAGCGTGCCGACCTCCGGGGCTGCTCCTCCATGCTGGGCTCCACAATCCCCTAAAATAATTTGGTCCGAAAACCGTTAGTCTAAAAGACTAAGTCTTATCATCCCCTACTCCCCCCCATGGCTCCTAGGCACCAGGCAGAGAGGAGGAAAGGAAAGCTCTGAAGGTGGAGAATAAGCAAAGCAGGCGACGGTGGAACGATTCTAGGGTGAGTATATTAACAAAACAAGTATATATAAGCAGTAGTAAATGAAAGGTAAACTAAGTAACAAGTAACCTTAACTTATATGAATGCCCATATAAACGAACGGGTCACATCATATAAAAAGTCTCATACCGATTTATACGTTTGGGTGTCGGTTTTCAAGCAAGCATGTATATATTTAAAGAATAATAACCTTAACTTATAAGCACGCTCACGCAAGCTTATAAACTAACGGGTCGTTTTGTAGGGCCAATTGTATAAAGCATCCCATACCACTTTATACAATGTGTCAGGGTTATATGCAATTATGATGCTATGACATGCAAGTATGCTATGATGTGAACATGTAAGTGCAACACACCCACTCGACTCTGTGCACACAGACCATTAGTTCCCCCTTTCTAGAGCCTAATCTCACTACTAAAAAATTGACTTTCAGTGACGAAATATTTGACCACTAAATATTGAATTGTGGTCACTAAAGACATTTAGTGACCAAATTCAGTCCGTCACAAAGTGGTCACAAAAACCCCGCCACTAAATGTCTTTAGTGAACAAAAAGAGTTCTGTCACTAAATGTGCATATTTAGTGACCAAATCATTTTGGTCATTAAAAGAAGTTCTTGTGACTAAAATGCAACGGGCACTAAAAGAACTTTTAGTGACGAAAAATGCCTCGTCGCTAAATATCTTTAGTGACAAATCAGTTCCATCACAAAATGTTCGTATTTAGTGACTACATTTACTTAGTCACTAAAAGATGTTTTAGTGATCATATTACTTTTTTCTAAAAGAAATTTTTGTGACCAAATTAATTCAGTCACTAAAAGAAAATAATTTTAGTGACCAAATTAAATTGGTGACTATATGTTTTTTTAGTGATGAAATATTTGATCACTAAAAATAACACAATAATGATAATTTGTCACTAAAATGTGCTCAATTTCTCGTAAAATATGATAAAATTATTTCATTTGTTATTCAATCAAATTCATATTTGGACATTCAAATAAAAAAAATAAATACTCAATTGCAATAGGAAGATTGTTCAATATAGATTATTTGATTAATAGAGAAATAGAGGGTGGGAGATAGCCCAAACCCCTCAATACAAAATAATAATGTTTTATCTATAATTAAACCGAAATACAAGAACAAATATTTATAATAATGAAAAGTCTATAAATATGCATTCTTTGATGCATTTGTGATAGCCAACTGATGTCTTCTATCCTCTTATTTTGTTAGTTTTCTAAGAACTGCTGCAAGGGGTAGAGTTGTAATATAACCTTTCAGAGGAAGAAAACTTGATAGATGAGATTTATCTTCTTCCAAAATGCAATCTGCAATATAATTATAAACAATCTATCATTAGAATCATTTCAATGAAATCAATCAACTTGCAACCATATGAATGAGACAAAAAATTCTGAAGCTTCAACTTGTTGTGGCGTTTAAAAAAACAATTAAGGTATACCTTTAGTTGTACTTTTTTTCTTTGTTTGCACTATACAATATAAGTCAATAGTATCAAAATGGAAGGAATGAAATAATCTTGATTTCAAATCTGCACTGAACTATAATCTCACTTCATCAAATTATCTCTTGAAAAAGTATCAAAGGTTAAAATAGAAACATCAATAATACCATCAAACCAAAATTGGAAGTAAGCAACAAGAGATCCATTACAACTCCCATAGAGTAGTTGCTATTAGGATCAAATTTCTTTAAAACCTTGCCAAAATTCATATGAAGAGACTCAAAAACTAAACAAAGATGATTCTTAATTTATGATACTTGAAAGAAATCTAACATAGTGGCATGTGTACTAAGGATCTAGACTAGCTAGCTTCTTCAAAACAACCAGCTCTTCCTGACCTGCCTTGTACGTTATTCATCCAAATGTTGAATGCAAACAAGCAATAAGTAATTTAATTTTTAATTTAAACATCTGAGAGTAGAAAGTTAAAAATGTCATGCAATAACAAAATCGTAAATAATGACTTAATAGGAAATAACAAGGCTATATGTCCAATCAACAATCATATCCATTAGTTGTACTGGCTTCTACAACATTAATTTCTTTCTAACTCATATAAGTCCTTTTATGTGAGATATTAAGCAAATATTTTCACAAAGGTAAATTTTTTTTAGTTTGAACCAAATTGTCATGCAGTAACAAGAGGTAAATAACTGTGTTAAAGTTGGACAAAATTTACGGTATAAGCATAGAAAAATCAGCAAGAATAAAAACTCACCATCATCGAGAACTATGTGTGCTTCACTTTCCAGAAATTCCATCGACTTCCTTGGCGACTGTATTGTTGATTGCTTACAAACTCAATGAATGGTAGATTGTGAATGACTTTCAATATTCTCCACCAAAAATCTTATCAAAGTCTTGATTCTCCAGGGGAAGAAGGCAAAAGGTCCTCAGACGACAAGATCAAGATGAAATGAGCAGGGCAAACGATGACATTAGGGAGCTGGAATCAAAAAATTAAAAGAGGCCGGGCGGATCAATTTTCTTCACCAAAAATTTAATAGTTTTAATAAAATGACTGGTTAGAGTTTTAGAATAGTATTTATGATAGACCAAATGTTATATCATGGATCACTACAACATTTACGATAACAACATTTTTAATAGCTTTTGCGGCATTTTTCAAATATCGTAGATTTAGTAATTGTTCGTTAAGCACCACAAAAGAATGGTAGATTGTTAATAGCTCCCGGGATATCTCCGTAGTGGCAGACGGAAGAGGTGGGTTGGGCCTTCCCACCTCTAAACCGGTAATTGTACTACCATTCAGACCTATCGTACGCCTCGATGCTGGTGCACTAAGCGGAGCTCCTGCGTAATCTTTGCCGGCAAGTCCACCGGACTTATCTTGGCAAAGTGCAAAACTGTAACACCCCCTATCCATCGCATAGCATATAGCAGTAGGTTCGGCCGGGGCCCGACGCCATATACTACAGACAGACCGGGTGGTTACTCATTGAAACCATCCAACTAATCATAACGTCCTACACAGAGCATTCTAGCAGAAGTAGATTAATAAGTTGCAATAAAGAACCTAGCACTAAAGCATGAATGTCCACTAATAGCAAATAGGAATGTTATACATACACCAGTACAAGTCTTAAGGCCTTACAAAATAGTTCACTTGATATTACATGTCTTACAAACCTCGGCACGCAGGCCGGTCATACATGAATAAAGCAGTAAACACTCCAATTAGGCCTTCGAGGGCCGGCTTCGCAAAATTGGGCTTTAGCCCGCTATTGACCGCTTGGTCCAGCAGCACATGCAAGCAACAAACCACCGCACGGTAGCAAAACAAGGCAACAGTCAGCAATGCTGACCGACTTATAACGATCCCGCCCCCAACTCGGGGCGGCAATGCTCCTTCCCTGCATTTCATTAGCATAAGCGAGCAATATAACAATATTAAATTCATCACAGGCGTAGGCTCATACGGCCACTCACCCCGTGCACTCAGGGCACATTCTTGGTGAACGCAGTCTAAGTCTGCCGACTCACCGCCATCCCTTTGGACGGCCAATCAATGAGCAGTTTGTCTTCCCGGCATGGGTCACGGTAATTAAAACCATAGACCGCCGAAGATTCTCATCTATGCCAACGGCTCTAATCCGAACGACATAGAATGGGTACGGTTGCATCTAACCCATGCTCACAACGCAACGGTAATTTAAACCATATGCGCCTGCAACGGTAATTTAAACCATATGCGCAGGTCAAACTTCTCTCGAGTCCCATTTCCATAACATTTCACATAACCCGGTTATGTTCAAGTTGGCTCTCAGGCCACCAAGTTGGCAAGATCACGCATCCGCCCAGTTTTCCTGGTGCACCTTTGGGTTAATCCCCAAGGCTCCCTGTTGCAATCTACCGCGTAGAAAACCCGAAAAACAACCAATCGTGCGGAGTCTTCTCCGTAATTTATGCAATGCAACATCAGCGATCCAGACCAACATGTCCCGGTAGGCTTCACACATCATGCCTATGTCCGTTCTCGCTTACGGATTCTAAACAACGGGGACTTCACATATCTACCCGAAGGAACGCCTCCAACTCACCGCAAACTCGCGAGAGCGGGCTTCCTATGCAAAGAAGGAGAGCTACTTATGCTCAAGAAGAGAATCATTACCCTTGCGTTCTTCTTTAGTACCATGGGAAAGTAAGTGGATGAAAAGCAACGCACTAGCTTTGCCTCCGTGGATCCGGAGTCGGCTCGCAATTTGGAGCTTCGAAGCTCCTCCAATGGCCGGATCTAGCTCCTTCTTCCTTCCTTGGCTCTCCTCTCTCTCTAAGTATTAGAAAGACAACCACTCATGAAAAGTCAGGGTTTCTAAGGCCCAATCCCAGGTATATCCCATCACGAACAACCCCCAGCCATTGGATCACCAATTAAAGAAACCAACGGCTTTGATTCGTGACTAAAATGCCCAATCTGGACCACACAGAGCCTGACACATGCCCGTATCCAGGGCCGTGTGCCTCATTCGCCGTCAAAATCGACGCGCCTGGAACAACACACAGGCATCGAACATGCTCGTGTTCAATCTGACACGCCCGTGTTCCACCTGACATGGCTGTGTGGCCGGCCGTGTACCCCCATCGTTTTTCCCCAAAAACAACCCGAGCACTACACGGGTTCTAGGACACGCCCGTGTCCTTGCCCGTGTCACCTCAACACGCCTGGGTTCCAGGCCGTGTACACGGTCTCGACACTCGACACTTCGTCGAGCGAAGATCGTCGACCTGACAACACGGCCTTGGACACGCCAGTGTCCTAGGCCGTGTGCCTTGTCTCGACACAATGTCGAGAGCAAAATGTCGACTTCCCGGGACGAGTGTCGACACGGGTCGACACGCCCTGCGACACGCCCGTGTCGCAGGCCGTGTGCCATGTCTCGACACTAGTCAAGCACAGAGTGTCGACTTCGCGGGCTAAGTGTCGACACGGGTCGACACGCCCATGTCGCAGGCCGTGTGCCCAATCTCGACACAATGTCGAGATCAAAATGTCCACTTCCCGGCTGAGTGTCGACACAAGCTTAACACGCCCTGGGACACGCCCGTGTCCCAGGCCGTGTGCCTGCAGCCAGAACCCAAAATTGGCCCAAAATGTCCCCCGTCGCTCTTTTGAGTTTCGGGGCATTACAACTCTCCCCCTCTTAAACAAATTTCGTCCACGAAATTATATAAAGGAAAGACATGTACAAAACCAAAATTTGTACCTGAGCGGAACAGCTCCGGATACTCATCAAGCATAGTCTGCTCTCGTTCCCAAGAGAGCTCCTCACGACCGCAATTGTCCCACCGGATCTTGACCATCCTGATCTTTTTATTGTGTAGCCACTTGACCTCCGAGTCCTCAATCCGCACGGGCTTGACTTTTGTCGTCAACCCACTATCCACTGGCACTTGATCAACCGCGATCACTTGTGTAGGCTCTTGCACTGCCTTCCGAAGCACTGAATTATGGAATACATCGTGTAATCCAAAAAGCTCCACTGAAAGCTTCAACCGATAGGCCGCTTCACCAACTCGCTCCAGAACCTCAAACAGCCCAAGGTACCTCGGGCTTAGCTTTTTCAATCGCCGCACCCGCGAGACACCCTTGAACGGCTTGATCTTTAAGTACACATAGTCGCCCACAGCGAACACCACGTTCTTGTGCTTGGCATTATAGTACTTCGCTTGCCGGTCCTGAGCGATAAGCAACCTTTCCCGAATGGTTCTCACCAAAGAAGTAGCATCCTCCACTTCCAATCGCTTATACACTTTGACTCACCCGTTTCTAACCAAGATAACGACGTGCGACATTTTCTACCATATAGGGCCTCGAAGGGCGCCATTTGAATACTCGCTTGGTAGTTGTTGTTGTATGTGAACTCTACCAAATAAAGGTGGTCTTCCCACTGCTTTCCAAAATCCAAGACACACATGCGGAGCATGTCTTCCATGGTTCTATTGACCCTCTCAGTCTGCCCATCCATTTGCGGATGGAAAGCTGTGCTGAATTTCAACTTTGTCCCCAACATTTGTTGCACTAGCCTCCAATCATTAGACGTGAACCGCCCATCTCGGTCACTCACGATGCTACGGGGCACACCATGAAGTCGTACTATGTTATCCACATAAAGTTTTGCCAACTTCTCCACCGGATCATCCTTCCTATGCGGAATAAAATGCGACACCTTCGTTAACCGATCAACAACCACCCAAATGGCGTCGTTCCCCTTTTGCGACCTTGGCAAACCGTGCACAAAGTCCATAAATATGTCGTCAAATTTCCATTTCGGAATAGGCAAGCACTTAAGAAATCCTCCCGGCTTTTGGCATTCCGCCTTCACCAAGGCGCAACTTTGGCACTTCGCTACGTAGAGCGCCACATCTTTCTTCAAACCCGACCACCAAAACAGTTTCTTGACATCGCGGTACATCTTCGTGCTCCCCGGGTGAATCGAGTACTTGGTATGGTGTGCCTCGTACAACAACTCCACCCGCAAATTACCCACACATGAGACGCACAGACGACCGTCTTTCCAAAACAATCCTTCCTCCACAACAAATTGGGAATTTGACCCATCCAGAGCCTCTACCATGAACTGCTTAATATGAACATCCATATCCAAAGCCTGCCGAATGCGATCAGCCAGGTCATATTGGACTTCAGTCCAATTCAGAACTGCTTCAGCACTTGATTGCCTATCCACACAAACAATCTCCAACGCCTCCAACTCCCGCGCCAACCGCTCATCATGCACCGATAGCCAATTGGCATGAGCTGGGGCCCGGCGACTCAATGCGTCCGCAACCGCATTCCCTTTACCAGGTACGTAGTGGATCTTGAATGTATAGTCCCCCAGGAACTCCATCCATCTACGCTGCCGCATATTCAGATCCTTCTGATCAATCAGATACTTCAGGCTCTTGAGATCGGTGTAGACATCAATCTTCACACCGTACAAATAGTGTCTCCACAGCTTTAAGGAAAAAATTACGGCTGCTAACTCCAAGTCATGGACCTGATATTTCCTTTCATGCACTTTTAGCTGTCTCGAGTCATAAGCTATTACACTTCCGTGTTGCAGTAACACACAACCCAAACCGCTGCCCGAAGCATCACTGTAAATCTCATAGCCTTCGGTCCCACATGGCGAACTCAGCACAGGCGCCGTAGTCAACCGACACTTCAACTCCTCAAAAGCTCGCGCGCACTCCGGCGTCCAAACGAACTTATGCTCCTTCCTCGTCAAAGTAGTGAGAGGTAACGCTATCCGCGAGAAGTTCTCTACGAAGCGACTATAATAGCCGGCAAGCCCCAGAAAGCTCCGGACTTCCGCTACCGTAGCAAGCTCAGGCCACTCATGTATTGCAACAATCTTCGCCGGATCCACAGCAATACCCTCTCCACTCACTATATGACCGAGGAACGCCACTGAGGATAACCAAAACTCGCACTTTGAGAACTTGGCATACAGTTGATTCCTCCTTAGAGACTCCAAAACTAAATGAAGATGCTTGAACTTATCTTCCTCACTTTGCGAGTACACCAAAATATCGTCGATTAAGACGATCACAAAATGGTCCAAGTACTCCCTGAAAGTCATGTTCATCAAATCCATGAACACTGACGGCGCATTAGTCAGCCCAAACGGCATGACCGTAAACTCATAATGCATGTATCTCGTACTAAACGTTGTCTTCGGGATATCACTCTCCCTTATTCGCAGCTGATAGTACCCAGCCTTGAGGTCTAACTTCAAGTACACCGTCGACCCGACCAACTGATAAAAAAGATCATCGATCCGAGGGATCGGGTACTTGTTCTTCTCCGTCAACTTGTTGAGCTCCCGATAATCAATACATAGCCTCAAGCTTCCATCCTTCTTCTTAACAAAGAGGACCGATGCGCTCCAAGGTGAAGAACTCAGGCACACATACCATTGCTCCAATAACTCTTGCAGTTGAACTTTCAGCTCCGCCATTTCCTTAGGCGCTAGCCGATAAGGAGATCATGACACAGGCTTTGCACCTGGCACTAGCTCAATCGTGAAATCTATCTCCCGCTGAGGCGGGGCTCTAGGAAGATCTGCGGAGAACACATCAGGGTATTCTGATACCACTGAAATACTATCCAATGAGGGCTTCGGCTTTGCAACCTCCACTAGTGTAAAGAACAGTTCTGCACCGGCACGAACCGCCTTCACCACCTGAAGAGCAGACATCAACGTCTTGCTCGACCCCTTTAAGCCCGTAAAAGTCGTTTCACGACTTGCTCCCAGCTTGACTTACTTGCTACCACAATTTATATGGGCCTGCTGCTCCGAGAGCCAGTCCATGCCAAATATGACGTCGAACTCCACCAATGGAAGTAAAGACGCATGCAGATCGAACTCCTGAATCCCAATATGAATCTTAACATCGCAGATCCTATCCATGCGCATCGAACACCCATTGAGCAACAACACATCCAACTTATCCTTCGCCATCGAAGAAGGGACTCCGATGCGTGATAAAAATCCTTCGGACAAGAAGTAGTGTGAAGCTCCCGTATCGAAAAGTGCTCTTGCCGGATTTTCACAAATCAAAACAAATCCTAAACAAGCAGTGGTAAGGTAACATGTGCATAACAAGTATTTAAAGAAATTGACTTGCGATAAATTAAACCGTACCTGTCACCACATCAGCCTGTTTGATGGCCTCCTGTTGGCCAAGATTATACACCCTTGGTTGGGCCGGAGCATAGTGGGACATGCTCGACTCCACCGTCTTTCCCTTCTCTTCATAGGTAGCTCCCGACTTTCTTTCGGACTTGGGACGTCCGCTCCAACAATCACGGGCAAAGTGCCCCGTCTTTCCACAAGTAAAACATGCCCTCGGGGCCCGACTCGTAGTCGCCCCAGAAGCACCAGAAAGTCCTATGCTTCTTGAAGAATCTTTGATAGCCAGACTTTGAAGTAGTCAGCACTTTGAACCCAGATTTCTTCTCGCCCAAGCTTTTCTTTGCCGGCACATTCTTCATGTCCTTCTTCAAGGACCGGGCCGTGTTGACCAAGGTCAAGAAACCCTGCGTCATCGGCCCCGAGAGTAGTAATCTCAACTCATCTCTCAAGCCTTCGTAGAATCGATTCGTTTTGCTCTCCTCATCCGCGATGGTGGAGCTAGCATATCGACTCAAACGAGTAAACTTGTGGAGATATTCATCCACGCTCTTCTCACCCTGAACCAACTTCAGAAATTCGTTCTCCAACGCTATCCTCTGCGTCGAAGGAAGGTATCTAGCCAAGAACAATCTCGAGAACTCCTCCATCGAGACATCACCAAGTTGCCTACCTCTCAGTAAGTGCAGCTCCAATCCTTCCCACCACATTCTCGCTTCACCGTCCAGAAGGAACGTAGCGAAGGTGGTCATATGCCACTCCTCCATTTCCGTTGCTGTCATGACTCTCTTCACCCTAGAGAGCCAGTCCTCAGCTTGAGATGGGGTTCCCAACCCCGAGAATACCGGAGGGTTAAAGCTCATTACATGCTTAAGCTGCCTCTCGGTTGCCCTCCTTGGCACCAACGGTTCCACAACCACTTGCTCCACTCTCCTCGGCTCAGCCTCTTGAAGAGGTTCCTGCTCCATCGCGGGAGCGGGCTGCTGCGTTTGCCTTGCAGGCTGCGCATTTATCACGGCCAACACTGCTTCGGCCACCAATCGTATGTTCTCAGAAGATAGAGGAGTTGCAGGGGCAACATCTGGTGCACTGCTAGCCTCAGAAACTCGGCGTTCTGACGGACCAACACCACTTCTGGTCACCTATAGTGGTACAAAACACCGTTAACCGACCAAATAAAATTGTAAACATCAATTATAGGAACACGCAGGTTCCTCAACCACGTGTATTTTCATTCCTAAGTGGACATTCATGGGTTCTTTTACCGTTATAACGATGACGCACACAATGTGCTCACCACCCCTTAAAAAGAATTCGCCCACGAATTCATCTTAAGACCGACCAAAACCAGTAGTCTGATACCAAATTGTAACACCCCCTATCCGTCGCATAGCATATAGTAGTAGGTCCGGCCGGGGTCCGACGCCATATACTACAGACAGACCGGGTGGTTACTCATGGAAACCATCCAACTAATCATAACGTCCTACACAGAGCATTCTAGCGGGAGTAGATTAATAAGTTGCAATAAAGAACCCAGCACTAAAGCATGAATGTCCACTAATACCAAATAGGAATGTTATACATACACCAGTACAAGCCTTAAGGCCTTACAAAATAGTTCACTTGATATTACATGTCTTACAAACCTCGGCACGCAGGCCGGTCATACATGAATAAAGCAGTAAACACTCCAATTAGGCCTTCGAGGGCCGGCTTCGCAAAATTATGCTTTAGCCCGCTATTGACCGCTTGGTCCAGCAGCACCTGCGAGAAACAAACCACAGCACGATGGCAAAACAAGGCAACGGTAACCAATGATGACCAAATTATAACGATCCCGCCCCCAACTCGGGGTGGCGATGCTCCTTCCCTGCGTTTCATTAGCATAAGCGAGCAATATAACAATATTCAATTCATCACAGGCGTAGGCTCATATAGCCACTCACCCCGTGCACTCAGGGCACATTATCGGTGAACGCAGTCTAAGTCTGCCGACTCACCGCCATCCCTTTGGACGACCAATCAATGAGCAGTTTGTCTTCCCAGCATGGGTCACGGTAATTAAAACCATAGACCACTGAAGACTCTCATGTATGCCAACGGCTCTAATCCGAATGACATAGAACGGGTACGGTTCCATCTAACCTGTGCTCACAACGCAACGGTAATTTATACCATATGCGCCCGTAACGGTAATTTAAACCATATGTGCAGGTCAAACTTCTCCCGAGTCCCGTTTCCATCACATTTCACATAACCCGGTTATGTTCAAGTTGGCTTTTAGGCCACCAAGTTGGCAAGATCATGCATCCGCCCAGTTTTTCGGGTGCACCTTTGGGTTAATCCCCAAGGCTCCCTGTTGCAATCTACCGCATAGAAAACCCGAAAAAAAAACCAATCGCGCGGAGTCTTCTCCGGCATTTATGCAATGCAACATCACCGATCTAGACCAACATGTCCGGGTAGGTTTCACACATCATGCCTATGTCCATTCTCGCTTACGGACTCTAAACAACGGGGACTTCACATATCTACCCGAAGGAACGCCTCCAACTCACAGCAAACTCGCGAGAGCGGGCTTCCTATGAAAAGAAGGAGAGCTACTCATGCTCAAGAAGAGAATCGTTACCCTTGCGTTCTTCTTTGGCGCCATGGGAAAGTAAGCAGATGAAAAGCACTGCACTAGCTTTGCCTCCGTGGATCCGGATTCGGCTCGCGATTTGGAGCTTCGAAGCTCCTCCAATGGCCGGATCTAGCTCCTTCTTCCTTCCTTGGCTCTCCTCTCTCTCTAAGTTTTAGAAAGACAACCACTCATGAAAAGTGAGGGTTTCTAAGGCCCAATCCCGGGTATATCCCATCAGGAATAACCCCCAGCCATTGGATCACCAATTAAAGAAACGAACGACTTTGATTCGTGACTGAAATGCCCAATCTGGACCGCACACGGCCTGGCACACGCCCGTGTCCAGGGCCGTGTGCCTCATTCGCCGTCAAAATCGACGCGCCTGGAACAACACACAGGCATCAAACATGCCCGTGTTCAAACTGACACGCCCGTGTTCCACCTGACACGCCCGTGTGGCCGGCCGTGTACCCCCATCGTTTTTCCCCGAAAACAACCCGAGCACTGCACGGGTTCTAGGACACGCCCGTGTCCTTGCCCGTGTCACCTCAACACGCCTGGGCTCCAGGCCGTGTACATGGTCTCGACACTCGACACTTCGTCGAGCGAAGATCGTCGACCTGACGACACGACCTTGGACACGCCAGTCTCCTAGGCTATGTACCTTGTCTCGACAAAATGTCGAGAGCAAAATGTCGACTTCCCGGGACGCGTTTCGACACGGGTCGACACGCCCGTGTCGCAGGCCGTGTGCCATGTCTCGACACTCGTCGAGCGCAGAGTGCCGACTTCGCGGGCTAAGTGTCGGCACGGGTCGACACGCCCTGCGACACGCCCGTGTCGCAGGCCGTGTGCCCAGTCTCGACACAATGTCGCGATCAAAATGTCAACTTCCCGGCTAAGTGTCAACATAATCTTAACACGCCCTGGGACACGCCCATGTCACAGGCCGTTTGCCTGCAGCCAGAACCCAAAACTGGCCCAAAACATCCCACGTCACTCTTTTGAGTTTCGGGGCATTACAAAAACCACACTTGCCGCGGCAACATATTGGCGTCGGTGCATCGACACTCCAATACCGAAGACCCACCACCTTATACTTTCTGCACATGCAACCTAATGTATCGGCAACCGAGCCAAAGCTCCCCGGACCATCCCATCTGTCACCATCAACAACCGAGCTTAAGCTCCCCAGACTATCCCGTCCATCACAATCAACAACCGAGCCAAAGCCCGCCGGGCCAACCTGCTCATCATCAAAACCACCGAGCCTACTGTATCTGTGACCCAACCTAACATCCTGAAACATCAAGGTGAGTGAAAGTGAATCCCAAGATATGCTAGTTTCTCTTGCAGTTTATTTTTGCCTATAGTTTAGGATAGCCCAGGACTGCCCCCGGTATTCCCCGTGAAGGGCTCTCAAAGGGCACTAGGAACTATGATGGTAGCTGAAGCCCATCGTTCCCTTTCTCAAGACACTTATTATTATTGGTTGATACCCAATTCCTGATCCATTTAGTGTTACAATGGTTCTAACCCTAATGTGTCTTGACCCTCTCTCTCTCTATCCTCCATAAGAAAGACGATCTTTCGTCGATCCCGAGCACCACCTAATCTTAGACAACTCTACAACCTACTCATCCCAACTTCCAATGGTATACTCCACTCCTCTTTACTAAAAGCAGTAAACCACAAACCCTTCTCCCTACGACTATTCCCCAAGAGGACACGATTTTCGCAGTTTTACTAAATGCAGACCACCTTATGCTAAATGATGTACAAGATATGAGATTCTCCAAATCATCTTCCAAATGCCTTAAGATAATTACTGGAGTCCTATCATGACATTTATATACTAAACCCAGAAGCTTTGAATTTTCCTAATTAATCTGACATTTTATTTATTTCTCCCAAAAATCTAAATCCCCCAATTTGAATACGAAGTGGCCCTTACACTAATGCAAAATGCTCCATAAAATTATGATAAATACTAGGCAGGAAATTAACAGTAAATTCAAGTTCCCAATTTTTGTTTGCTAGGTTTAGGACTTGATCCATAATTTTAAACATAATCACATAATTAACAACTAATGAAGTAAATATTGTAAATAAGCTTCCAAAAATTATAATAAAATTTAAGCCTGGCTAATATGCCCTAAAAACACTCATGACAAAGTTTCCAAACTTCCCAGTGAAAAATGAGCTCAAATTTTAATTTAAAACAATAATCCTCATTCTTACATTAATGAAACAAATACTGGAATTATTGACCTAAAAATTATGGTAAAATTTCCTCATGTAAATATTGAACTAAATACACTTTTACATGAGTCTCACAATTTTCAAACCAATATTGTGCTCTGAATCTAATTTTGTATAAAATTGCATTCTTAAATGTTTGTGACGAAGGAACTAAAAATACACATCTAAAAATTACAATAAAAATCAAGAATGAGTATATTGGCCTTAAATACCCTCTGCCCAATTTTCATAACTTCCTATTAAATAGTGTGACCATAACAAATAAAAGACTATCAAGGGCAATTCCATGTATTATAAAGGAGGTACTAAATTTATTGTTCCAAAATTACCAGTAAAATCACCAGAGGCTCTAATTAACAATATAACCGTACTATCGAAGTTATATAACTTTTCATTAAGTTTTGGTGGCTTGTCTTACATGTATAATGGTTGTGTCCTAAGCAAGGGTTAGGGTTTTGAGGGGTTTATGTAACACCCCCAAATGTCGCATGGCATAAAACAGAAGGTCCAGCTGGAACCCGATGTCATATACCATAGACAGTCGGAAGGATTTCCAAATGAATATTCAAACCATCCAATTAAGACTACTTGTCCTACACACAGCATTCTAGCAGAAGTTTTTAAAGTTGAAAGAACCCAAATCTTAAATCCAACATATATATGAATGTCCACGACCACAAGCACAGGAATGAACCCAAATACACTGAAAAGGTACATGGCCTTATGGCCTTACAAATGTTCACTTAATAAAACATGTCTTATATAAATCGGCTCGCAGGCCGGTCACACATGATAAACGTAAAAACAACTATTCTTTACGGCCTTCTAGGGCCAGCACAGCAACATGGTCTCCCGCCCACTATTTTGTACTCGGCTCCCACCCCGTGCTCTTCTCTCTAACACCTTGGAAGGAGAATGCCTTGGAGAGAAATGAGGTATTAACTCCCTTATTCCCGGCCTTAACAGAGCAGGAAGCCATCTGGGCCGTTGGATTTTAATTAAAGAAAACGAACAGCTCAGATCCGCTCAAAAATCTACAGACCTGGGCTGAATACGGCTTGGCACACGGCCGTATCCCCAGCCGTGTTCCTCGATCCAGGGAGGATCGTCGAACTGAGAAACGACACACGGGCCAAGACACGCCCGTGTCTCACCTGCCACGCCCGTGTCAGGTTCCTCGACACGACCGTGTTCGGGGGCGTGTCACGCATAACCGCCACGGCAATGGACACGACCCAACTAGACACGGGTACAGACACGCGTTAGCACACGCCCGTGCCGGATGACACGCCCGTGTCATCCGGCCGTGTTCCTTGTCGTCTCCTTCTCGGGATCAAAATGACCAAAAATGCCAGCCAGACACGTCCTTGGACATGCCCGTGTCCTAGGTCGTGTACCCCTATACAGGCACCAATAATCCCTTTTTACGCGACCGACTCAAATACGATTTTCGGGGCGTTACAAATCTCCCCCACTTAAGGAATTTCGTCCCGAAATTAAGCAAAGGTACACAAAATCTAAATGACACATGAGTGGAATAACTCGGGGTATTCCTCCAACATAGCTTACTCTCGCTCCCAAGAAAGCTCCTCACGTCCACAATAATCCCAATGGACTTTAACCATTCAGACCTCCTTGTTGCGGAGTCGTTTGACTACAACATCTTCAATTCGTACTGGCTTGACCCTTGTTGTTAATTCATAATCAACCAGTACCTGATTGTCCGCAATGATTTGCGAAGGCTCTTGCACTGCCTTACGCAACACCGATACGTGGAACACGTCATGCAGCCTACTCAACTCCGTCGACAGCTTCAATCTATACGCCGCCTCGCCAACACGCTCCAGGATTTCAAATGGTCCAAGGTATCTCGGACTCAGCTTCTTCAAGCGTCGAACCCGCAATACACCCTTGAACGACTTGATTTTTAGATACACCATGTCGCCAACATAAAACTCCACGTTCCTATGCCTGGCGTTATAGTACTTTGACTGCCTGTCCTGAGCGATCTTCAACCTTTCCTAAATTGTCTGTATCATTGAAGTGGCATCTTCCACCGCTTGACGTTTGTACAACTTCGATTCGCCTGCCTCCAACCAAGACAACGGCGTACGACACTTCCTCCCGTACAAGGCCTCGAAAGGCGCCATTCCAATACTTGCCTGAAAGCTGTTGTTGTATGCAAACTGCACCATATACAGGTGATCCTCCCAATGCTTCCCGAAATCTAGGACGCACATGCGAAGCATGTCCTCCATAGTCATGTTGACCCTCTCGGTTTGGACATCCGTCTGTGGGTGAAAGGTTGTGCTAAACTTTAGATTAGTACCCAACATACTATGCACCAACCTCCAGTCATTCGACGTGAAGCGTCCATCTCGATCACTAACAATACAGCGGGGCACACCATGCAATTGTACAATATTATCCCCGTATTGTTTGGCTAACTTTTCCACCGGATCTTCTTTCCTGTTCGGAATAAAGGGCAACACCTTTGTCAACCTATCGACGACCACCCAAATGGCATCGTTTCCCTTCTGCGACTTCGGCAAGCCATGCACAAAATCCATAGATATGTCGTCTAATTTCCATTCTAGGATAGGTAGGGATTTCAAGAAACCTCCGAGCTTCTGGCATTCCGCCTTCACCAATGCGCAAGTATGGTACTTGGCCACATAAAGTGCTACATCCTTCTTCAAACCCGGCCACCAGAATAATTTCTTCATGTCTCTATACATCTTCATTAGGGGTGTGCATGAAAAACCGAAAACCGACCAAACCGCCCCAAACCGCCCAAACCGAACCGATTTTACACCGAACCGAACGACTCGGTTCGGTTTTGGTTTTCCTCTCTGAAAAACCGAACCGCACCGACTAATAATGCATGCAAAAATATTACCAATAATAATCTTTTAACTATTTTTATTAACTAAATAATGTACACAAATTATATCAACTTAATAATTTTAATATCATTTGAACTAAAATAATTTTTTGTGATGCATATTTTATGCATCAAGACGAATTAAACATTTTGTTGAACTGATTTTTTTATATTTATTACTCGATTTCACAATAAAAATATTTAATCATTTTTTAATGTAATATGAGCTATTAGCTATCGTATGTAAATAAAGCTTGATGATATTAATTTTTTAATTGTCATACCTTTTTTACAATTTTTTTGAGATATTTAAGTACACAATTATTTTAAATAGTATAACTGAAAAACCGAAAACCGAACCGAGTAAACCGACCAAAAAACCGAACCGAACCGATAAACATCGGTTCGGTTTCGGTTTGGGTCCAAACCGACCCAAACCGAACCGCTTGCACCCCTAATCTTCATGCTTCCCGGGTGGATTGAGTACTTGGTATGATGAGCCTCATACATCAATTCCTCCCGAAGATTATCTCCACTAGGGGCGCATAGACGACCTTCCTTCCTTAGCAACCCATCCTCAACAGCAAACTGAGAATTTGACTCATCCAACGACTCATCCAAAATCTGCTTCATGCTGTTGTCCTGAACCAAAGCCCTCCGAACTCTATCCACTAGGTCACATTGCACCTCTATCCAAAATAGTTTTGCCTCAGCACTAGATTGTTTGTCAATGCAGGATATCTCCAAAGCCTCCAACTCATGGACCAATCTCTCATCATGTATCGATAACCAGTTGGCCTGCGCTGGAATCCTACGACTCAACGCATCCGCCACTGCATTTCCCTTCCCAGGCACATAATGTATCTTGAAGGTGTAGTCCCCCAAGAACTCCATCCACCTCCGCTGCCTCATGTTCAGATCCTTTTGGTCTAACAGGTACTTCAAGCTCTTATGATCGGTGTAAATTTTGACGTTCACACCGTACAAGTAGTGCCTCCAAAGCTTTAGAGCAAATATCACGGCCGCTAACTCTAAGTCATGGACCGGATAATTCCTCTCATGAACTTTTAGTTGTCGTGAACCATAGGCTATCACTCTCCCATGTTGTAGCAGAACACAACCCAAACCATTACCTGAAGCATCACTATAGATTTTGAACCCTTCGGTTCCACTTGGCGAACAAAAAATAGGCGACGTGGTCAAACACCTCTTCAACTCTTCAAAAGCCTGTTTGCACTCCGGAGACCACACAAACTTCTGATCCTTTCTAGTCAATGTCGTGAGGGGTAGCCCTATCCGCGAGAAGTTCTCTACGAAGCGCCTGTAGTAGCCAGCAAGCCCCAGAAAACTCCGAACCTCCGCCACTGAAGTCAAAGCAGGCCACTCCCGTATCGCCACTATCTTCGCCAGATCCACAGCTATCCCTTCTCCACTGACAACATGACCAAGGAACGCTATCGAGGATAACCAAAATTCACACTTGGAGAACTTAGCATACAACTGATTCCTCCTCAACGTCTCCAATACCATGTGTAGATCCTTGTAGAGATTCTCCTCGCACTACGAGTACACCAGGATATCGTCGATAAATACTATCACGAAACGATCCAGGTACTCTCTGAATGTCCTATTCATCAGATACATAAACACGGACGGCGCATTGGTCAAACCAAACAGCATGACCATGAACTCGTAATGCCCAAACCGCGTACTGAATGTTATCTTTGGGATGTCGCTCTCCTTTATCCTCAATTGATAGTAACCGGACTTCAGATCTAACTTCGAATATCATGTTGACCAAATCAGCTAATCAAACAGATCGTCAATCCTGGGAATAGGATACTTATTCTTCTCCGTAAGCTTGTTCAATTCCCGGTAGTCGATACAAAGCCGCAAGCTCCCATCTTTCTTCTTAACAAAGAGAACTGGCGCGCTCCAAGGCGATGAACTTGGACACACATAACCTTGCTCTAGCAACTCTTGTAGTTGCACCTTCAACTCTGTCATCTCTCTTAGCGCTATCCGATAGGGGGAGCGTGACACCGGTTTGGCACCCGGCACCAGCTCTATAGTAAAGTCTATCTCCCGCTGAGGAGGGGCTCCTGGGAGATCATCTGGAAACACATCGGGATACTCGAACACAACTGGGATGATTTACAAACTAGGCTTAGGCGTCGAAGTCTGCACTAGAGTGACAAACAACTCTGCACCTGACCGAACTGCCTTGATCACCTGAAGGGCCGACATCAAAACTTTCCCTGACCCCTTCATGCCCGCGAAAGTCGCCTCATGACTAGCTCTCAACTGACCCACTAGCAACTTCGATCCACGTATACATGCTGCTCCGAGAGCCTGACCATACTAAAGATCACGTTGAACTCTCCTAGCGGTAGTAACAACGCTTGCAAATCAAACTTTTGACTCACAATCCAAACCTAAACGCAACAGATTCTATCTGCGCGCATTGGGCACTACTAGTCAACAACACATCCATTGTGTATTTTGTCATCGGAAGATGTACTCCGACACGCAATACAATTTCTTTGGGCAAACGGAGACGCGGAGCCCCCTTTAACGAACGGTGCTCCCGCCGGATAAACAAAATTCAGAACAAAGCTTAGCACAAGTGGTTTTAGGCTAACATGCACAAAGGCAACAAGTGTCTAAGCTAAATGCTAGAATTTTAAACCTTACCTATCACCACGACCGCGTGCTTTCTGGCCTCTTGCTGACCCAGCCTGTACACATTAGGCTTCCTCTCGGACATAAAGCGTCCGCTCCAACACTCACGATCAAAATGCCCAGTCTTCCCGCAGTTATAACAAGCACCCAAGGTTCGGCCTGTAGTTTCCCTTGAAGCACCAAAAAAGGGGGCTGAACCCGAAGTCCTAGCCTTCTTATACCACCTACGATATCCAGACTTTGAGGTAGCCGGCATTTTGAACTCTATTTTCTTGGCACTAGAGTCCTCAACCGCTCCTGACGTAGATTCCTTAGTCTTCTGAGCACCATCTCGACAAGCTTGGAAAGATTGCCCTTTCTTGCCACAAGTATGACAGTTGAAAGTAACCTTGCTAGTCGATGATCTACCCTTCTGCTTCAGCATTCTGCGAGATGCACCTCTCATAGGACTTGCAGGGTTCGATACCCTACTCACTGGTATCTGGTGAAGTTTCCCCATATCTACTTCCAAAGATCTAGCCAACTCCACCAAGGCTCGGAATCCCAATAGTTTTGGTCCTAGCAGTAGGATTCGCAGCTCACCACGCAGCCCATTATAGAATCTATCAACTATAGACTGTTCGTTCTCCAATTCAAAGCATGGGTAGCGGCTTATGAAAAGGAACGCCTGCAAATACTCATCGACTGAGTGCGTACCCTGCACTAAGGACATGTTTAACTGCTGGCCTGCTGGCCTTCTTAAAGTCCTTTGATCCAACACACCACCCGACATTGAAGTCATCATAGGGACAAAGGGTTGCACATTGCTTCCCCGTTGTGCACTAGTCACAGTGAGCACCACTTCAACTATTCTTCTTATGGTTTCAAACGAGGGAGGGGTCTCAAGCACGACGCTGGGTGCACTATAATTCTCAGAAACCAGATGTTCTGTCGGCTCTGCGCCACTCCCGGTCACCTATAGTCGTACAAAATACCAATAAGTGACTAAACAAGATTGCAAAAAGCAACTATAGGAACACGCAGGTTCCTCAAAATAAGTGTATTTTTCATTCCTAAGTGGACATTCATGGGTTCTTTTTGATGTTATAACGATGATGCACACCAGTGCTCACCACCACTTAAAAGAATTCGCCCATGAATTCATTCAAGCCTGACCATAACCAGAAGTCTGATACAAAATTGTAACATCCCCATCTGTCGCATGGCATATAACAGAAGGTCCAGCTGGAACCCGACGCCATATACTACAGATAGTCGGAAGGATTACCAAATGAATATTCAAACCATCCAATTAAGACTATTCTAGCGGAAGTTTTTAAAGTTAAAAGGACCCAAATCTTAAATCCAACATATATATGAATGTCCATGACCACAACCACAGGAATGAACCCAAATACACTGAAAAGGTACATGGCCTTATGGCCTTACAAATGTTGACTTAATAAAACATGTCTTACATTCATCGGTTCGCATGCCGGCCACATATGATAAACGTAAAAACAACTATTCTTTACGGCCTTCTAGGGCCAGCACAGCAACATGGGCTCCCGCCCGCTATTTGGTACTCGGCTCCGCAGCACCTGCAAGCACAATTCCACCGCACGGTGGCAAATAAAGCAAAGGTCAGCCAAAATCCGACCAAATTATAACAACCCCGCCCCTTACTCGGGACGGCGGTGCTCTTTCCCTGCATAACATTAGCCCAATAAAACAATAAAGCGCAATTATACTACGCCACAGGTGTAGGCTCGCACGGCCAAACACCCAGTGCACTCAGGGCACATTAATTGTGAGTCCTGACATATCAGTGTCTCCACCACCATCCCAAAGCTGGCAACCAAGTGAGCATTAAGCCTTTCTGACCACCGTCTAAGGCTCCCGACTATGCCAACAGCCAGTCCCCTTTTCGAGTCTTTCGCATCGAACCACATAGCCTAGGTCTAATTCCACTTGTCTGTTGCTCACACCGCCTAGACAATTTAAGTACTACGCACGGGCCAAGCTTCTCTCGGATCCTAACAATTTTCCAAACAATCTCGTAACCCAGTTATGATCAAGGCCGGTTCCCAGACCGCCAAGATAGCAGAACACGTTTCCGCTCAGTTTTTCGGGTGCGCCTTGGAGCTAACCTCCAAGGATCCCTGCTGCAATCTACCACGTAGAAACCTGAAAAACCCAAAACACGGAGTCTTCTCCGGCAAAACATATCAAATGCAACATCACCGATCCAGACAATACACGTCTGGGTAGGCTTCACACACAATGCCTATGCCCGTACTTACGATTCCGGACTCTATATACAACACAAGGGGGACTATTCACATCAACCCCAAGGAACACCACGCACTCACCGCAAACTTGCGGGAGTGAGATTCCCTATGCAGAAAGAAAGAGCTTCACATGCTCAAGTAGAGAATCGTTACCCTTGTAGTCCGATTTGGCGCCATGGAAAAACTACATGGATGGAAATCTTCGCAACGAACTTTCCTCCACAGATCCGCTCTCACATCTCGAAACGATGCTCCAATGCTCCGCCGGCGGCCGGAAACCTCCTTCTTCTTCCTCTTCTCTCTAACACCTTGGAAGGAGAAAGCCTTGGAGAGAAATGAGGGATTAACTCCCTTATTCCCAGCCTTAACAGAGTAGGAAGCCTTCTGGGCCATTGGATTTTAATTAAAGAAAACGAACGGCTCAGATCCGCTCAAAAATCTCCAAACCTGGGCCGAACACGGCTTGGCATACGATCGTGTCCCCGGCCGTGTTCCTCGATCCAGGCACGATCGTCGAACTGAGAAACGACACACGGGCCAAAACACGCCCGTGTCTCACCTACCACGCCTGTGTCGGGTTCCTCGACACGCCCGTGTTCGGGGGCGTGTCACGCATAACCGCCAAGGCAACGGACACGACCCAACTAGACACGGGTATGGACACGGGTTAGCACACGCCCGTGCCGGATGACACGCCCGTGTCATCCGGCCGTGTTCCTGGCCGTGTCCTTATCAGGATGAAAACGACCAAAAATGCCAGCTAGACACGGCCTTGGACACGCCCGTGTCATAGGCCGTGTACCCCTATACAGGCACCAAAAATCCCTTTTTACGCGACCGACTCAAATATGATTTTCGGGGTGTTACAGTTTATCCATCTCCAATTCCTCTAAGATTTTTACCAGCGGACTTTAGCTACCATAGTGTCTTGTTTATCAAATTTCAAGTCCATACAAGGGCATTTGACCTCGTGCCCTTCTCAAACCCCCAAAGTCCAAATTTAGGGTTTGAACTTGGGTCCTAAGGCAAACCTACCCCAAACCACCCCATAACCCATATGAGGGTGTAAAAAGCTATGTCAAACTAGTGGCCCAAATTTCAGCCTCTGTTGAGGTGGTTTGGCCCCCCAATCCCACAAGGTGCACTTTTGACCTAAATACCCTTTTTGGGGCAAAATTAGGGTCTACTCATTTCACAACCAAATCAACTCAAAATGAGGTGAAATTTTATTCCGAATGTTATGATGACCTTATGGACCACTCACCAAAATTTGGGAGGGTTTGGAGGTATTTAGGTCCCTAAATTAATTTACCCTAGGGTTATTAAATAATTCCTAAAACTATAGAAAAATTTTGTCCAAAAATTCTGATTTTTGGACAGTATGAGGGGAAGGTAGTGAAGAGCCTATGTTCCAAATTTCAAAGCATTTGGGTGAGTGGTTAGGTGTGGGCGTTAATCTTTGTGTCCGGTCACACCTATGTATAAGTTGCACCAAAATGACCACTGTGGACAGACCTCAAGAGATACACTTTAAATGTTGATCATTTTCTCAGAGGAAGCTTCTAAGTATTTTTAGTTAATTTTCCAACGTGACTTATTATAAGGAACATAATTATAATAATCCAAACATAAATTAAATGATTCGCACGAATCTTAAAGCAGGATCCAAGGGAGGCTGGATCGTCTTCTTCCTCCGGCTGACGGCCATGATCCAAAACGCCTGGAGTAATTTCCAGCCCAGTTCTCGACCACCCGGCCACCTCGCTGGCCGGCCACCGCCAGCACCACCTCCGTTTAGGTGGTGGCTATTGCCAGGCGGCGGCACAGCCACTGAAGTGGCGGATTCCGGCGATCCCGACGAGCTCAATTTTGCATAAAAACCAGGAGAAAGCTTCTCCCGATCAGGCTCAATTGAGCCCGAATCTTGGCCCTAACAGTTCCTATGATCTACCCACAGTGAGAGAGGAAGGGGAGGAACTTTAACCGGGCTTGCCGACGAGTGTTGCGGTGGTGCGCCATGACCGGCGGTGGAGCTTGTAGGTGTTCTGCAACAGCACTACCAAAGTGCATGACTCCTTCAGGTAAAGTGTGGAAATGCCTCCTCTAAGTCCAGTGAGGTTTTTAAAACCATCATATGGGGAAGAGGGATGGTGTTGGCTGAATGTCCATTTATAGCCATTTAACGCCATTCTCGGCCATGGTGGTGGGCGGTGAATCTGGCTTGGGGTGGCCAGGAAATGGCAAGAAACTTCTCTTCCCCAGAGTAGTTGAATCCAGACACCAAAGGTGGCCTTTGGCCTCCCCATGCATGATGATGACTACTTTTAGTCATCGTTTTTGGCTTAGTTTAGCATGAGAATTTCTTAGGTTTTATAATATTTCTACGTAATTTTATGCTTGCTATGTTCCATTTTATGTTTAATAAAAAATTTATGTTTTGTTTTAGAATTTAACTAATATTATTATTTATATCATGTTTTGTTTTTCTTTTGTAGGTTCAAGGCCTTTGTTCCAGTCCAAGTGCAGCCCACCAATGCAAGCCAAACCCGAGCCCTTCTATTTGGTGCTACCCGAGCCTATGATGTAGCCATACAACTATCAAACCCGAGCCTTGATGTTGGAGCAGCCCACCATGTAGCCACACCCGAGCCCACTTCAAAGATGCAAGTAGCCAGCCCACTTTAATGGTGAACCCGAGCCGACGCAACCAGCCCATGGTGCAGCACAGGACTCCTCCAAGTGCAGCCATACAGCCCACTCTCTCCATACGTTGGCCCATTTGAGGCCCATACATGGTCGGCCACTCCTCATGCATCCCCTCATTCATTCGCTCTCTCTCCCCTTTAATTATTTTCTCTTCTTTATTCCTCATGTATCTCCCCATTCACCCCCTCTCTCTTATTTATTTCTCATTCACCCCTCTTTCCCTTTCTCTCATTCTCATTTAAACCCATCCATCCCCCATCTTTTATTTATTTTGTTCGTTTTCATTTTCCAAAATGCATGTGCATGCATGTAGCCTCTTCTCTCTCCCCCTCATTAAATATCATGCATGAACATCTCCTACCATGCATGGTCTCCCCCCCCTTTTTCTCCCTTCATATCCACTTCCATCTAGAACCTTCCCCCTCATCTATAAAAGGAGCCCTTGCCTCAAGCTTTAAAATGGTTGGATTGGAGAGAGAGCAAGTGAGATAGCTAGTTCTAGTGCAAGTACTTTTCTTCATTGGTGTAGTTCTTTTCCTTGTTGTAATTTCCTTTTGTTTAGTAGAATAACATTGTCTTTTTATTATTATTGTGTACTCTTCCCTTTTATATAATCAATGAAAATGAATTTTCTTCATCTTATTTTTGTTTACTTTTCAACCATGCGTAGCTAATTTTTCGCTGGCATTCGATCATGAGGATCCATGAAATGAGATGAGTTTTCTTTTTACTTCTAGTTTTGTTTTTGTAAAATTTATTCTCTATCCTTCTTTGATTTATCTCGTGTCAACTCCGTATTTCCGGTATACTGTAGTAGGCAATTTGATCTCATTTCATAGTAGTCGAGAGACTCGTTGATTTAAAAGATCACTCAAAGAAGGAAGGAGTTGAACGCAACCCTAGAGATAGGACAATGTAAAATCCAATAGCGCGGGTCACTTCGATAATGCAACTTTAGGCCTTTTTGACTTGTAAAAAGATTTCGGTCAAAACGAATATAAGTTAGGGGATTTAATGCTCTAGCGAGATTATTTCCTATAATCGGATCCGTCACGTTCGAGTTTAATTTGCAAATTTAAATCTATATTTTTTATCCTTCTCGTCTCATTTCATGGTGAATCATTGATCGAATGTTAGCTTTTTATCATAAGTTTTAATTTTAATATTATCTTTAGTTTTAATTTTAAAATTCTCAAAGACCCAACAATCTTTCGGCAGGATAATAGTAGAAGCGTGAGTAGCAGTACTTGACAGCCCTGAGTTTAAATACGACCTTGGTACTACAATCTGATAGGTACACTTGCCTTTTCAGATTGATTGTGAATTCAATTCACCAATTTTTTGGCTCCATTGCCGGGGAGGCTTTTTCATCAATATTAGGAAAACGCTTACGCTATTACTTCTGCAAAAAATAAAAAAAAAAATTTATTACCTTTCTCTCTATTTTCTTCTTCAAGTTTCTATTTTTGTTCTTCTGTTTTTCATTCCTCCATCCTCCTTATATTTTTTTAGTGCATGACCCGCACGAATCCGTCACTACTCGTTGACTTGGACCCAGAAATCGAACGTTCCTTTCGGAGAAATTTGCAATTCGTGGGTTCCACTTCTCAAACAGCGGTTGAGGATTCCTACGGTGATTGTAATTTCAATTCTGAAATGGGAGATCCCAACTCAGGAATGGCTCAGCAAAGGACCAGGTCTGATTATGCTCGACCCAACCTGGAGGGGAATGAAACAAGTATTGTTCGACCTGCAATTGCGAACAATAATTTTGAGATTAAGCCTAGCATCATACAAATGGTGCAGCAATATGTACAGTTCGACAGATTACAAGATGAAGATCCGAACTTACATATAGCCAGTTTTCTTGAGATCTGTGACACCTTCAAAATAAATGGTGTCTCAGATGATGCTATTAGGCTAAGACTCTTCCACTTCTCCTTAAGAACAAAAGCCAAACAGTGGTTAAGTTCTCCTCCAAGAGGATCAATCACTACTTGGAACATTTTAGTTGATAAATTTCTTGCTAGATATTTCCCTCCCGCTAAAACTACGAAATTAAGAAATGATATAACTTCTTATTCTCAAATTGCTTCTGAGACCCTTTATGAAACTTGGGAGAGGTTCAAAGAACTTTTGAGACGCTGCCCTCATCATGCACTGCCTGTATGGTTACAGGTTCAGACATTTTATAATGGGCTAAATAAGGATACTAAGCAGATGATAGATGCTGCTTCCGCTGGTTCTTTGGACCGCAAAACACCGGAAAGCCTCTCTTAAGCTTATAGAGGACATGACAATGAGCACTTATCAGTGGAACTCACCTAGGACTCGCCCAAATAAAGCTGCAGGTATCTATGAAGTGGACACCGTATCCCAACTAGCGCTGCAAGTGGAGATGCTGAATAAGAAGATTTCGGAGATGACTGCTGCCTCCACCCCTCAGGTACATGAAATTGCGAATATTGCTACTGCCGAGCACCTGGATTATCTGGGGAACATACCCAAGCCTGCTCAAAACAATTCTTCAAATTTTTCTAATTTTTCCAATTTTTCTGCTCCTCCTGATTTTAATACTGCTACGAATTCTTATCGCCCTGGATGGCGTAACCATCCTAATTTTTCTTGGAGTAATCCTGCTAATATCGTACGTCCACCACACGATTATACACCACCACCACCTCAAAAACCAACATTTTCAAAAACCTCCATCTTTGGAGGAAATACTTTCTAGATATATGAGCTCGAACGATGCTACCATTAGAAATCTAACAGGGTCGATGAAAAATCTAGAAAATTTGGTCGGCCAACTCGCTAAGGTTATCTCCAAAAGGCCACCTGGCTCTCTTCCTTCAAATACTGAACCCAACCCAAGGGAGCACGCGAATGCGATCTCCCTTCGTAGCGGTAAAGTTATTCACGAGCCCACCACAAGGGAAGAGCCAAAGGTGATTGCCTCTCCTACTGCTGAAAAAATTATCATTACAGAAACAAATGATGAAAATTTTGTTTTAGAAAAAGAAAAATCTCTCTTTGACAAAGATAAATCTGCTTTTGAAAAAGACAATGATAATTTTCAAAATGATGCCCCAACCATTATAAAGGAATTTCCGCCACCACCTTATCCCACTAGGCTTAGGAAGGAAAAATTAGATGATCAATATCAGCGCTTTCTTGAAATGTTTAAACAAATTCATATAAATTTGTCATTTCACGAAGACATTAGCCAAATGCCAAAATATGTAAAATATCTCAAGGATTTGTTAACAAACAAAAAGAAATTGGAAAATCTTTCTCACGTAACGTTAAATGAAGAGTGCTCGGCGGACATGAAAAACTCTAATCTTCCTAAAAAAATAAATGATCCTGGTAGCTTTTTTATTCCTTTCGTTTTTGGTGATCTTTTTGTAAAGCTTGCGTTAGCGGACTTAGGTGCGAGCATCAACTTGATGCCTTTTTCTTTATTCAAGAATCTAGGTTTGGGCAATCTCAGCCCTACACAAATGTGTATTCAGTTAGCCGATAGGTCAATTAAATATCCATTAGGTATCGTAGAGGGCGTGCTAGTGAAGGTCGACAAATTCATCTTTCCAGTGGATTTTGTCATTTTTGATATTGAAGAGGACGTCGAGGTCCCTCTTATTCTTGGTCGTCCCTTCCTAGCCACCTCTCGAGCGATCATTGATGTAAGTAACAGAAAACTTTTTATGCTTGTGTGAGATGATGAGGTCACGTTTTCTATCAATCAATCAATGAAAAACTCTTTAAAAAATGATGATTCTTGTTTTTTTATGGATATGTTAAATGAAGATTCCTCTCTTTCTCTTTCAAATGTTTCTTCAAATTTTTTTCTTCTTATTTTTCTGAAATTTCCTCAAATATTTTTGAAAACACGGTTATGTCCTTGCAAGCAAATTTTGAAAATGAATTTTTTTTAGTAGAAAAAATTATGAAACTCTTATTTTTGAAAAAGAAAAAAAATCTGAAAAATTCTTACGATGAAGCACCCCACCTTGAGTTAAAGCCGCTCCCTGAACATCTAAATTATGCCTTTCTTGAAAACTAAATTGTGTGTTATAATCTCGGCCTACTTTTTCAATCTGAAAATGATCAATTGATCGAAGTACTACAAAAGCATCGCCGAGCTATAGCGTGGCAAATTTCCAATATTTCTGGCATAAGCCCTTCTTTTTGTACGCATAAAATATTTTTTTGAAAATAATTCTAAGGGCGTAGTCCAACCTCAATGTCGTCTTAATCCGAATATGAAGGAGGTTGTGAAGGGAGAGGTGCTCAAATTATTAGAAGCGGGGATAATTTATCCTATTTCAGATAGTAAGTGGGTAAGTCCGGTCCAGGTTGTACCTAAGAAGGGCGGGATCACGGTAGTGACGAACAAAAACATCGATTTAATTCCAACTAGGACGGTAACGAGATTGAGGATGTTCATCGATTACCGTAAGCTAAATGATGCCACTCGTAAAGAGCACTTCCCCCTTCCCTTTATCGATCAAATGTTAGGACGATTATCCGGGCATAGTTTTTATTGCTTTCTCGACGGTCTCTCGTGGTATTTCCAAATCCCTATCGCACTCGAGGACCAAGAGAAGACAACATTCACTTACCCCTTCGGAACTTTCGCCTATCGTAGGATGCCTTTCGGGTTATGTAACGCACCTGCTACCTTCCAACGGTGTATGCTCGCTATTTTCGATAAATACGTAGAAAATATTATGGAAGTATTTATGGATGATTTTTCCGTTTTTGGCGACTCTTTTGATCTATGTCTAAACAATTTGAAAAACGTTTTACAACGCTGCGAAGAAACAAATTTAGTTTTAAATTGGAAAAAGTGTCATTTTATGGTGCGTGAAGGCTTAGTCCTTGGCCATAAGATTTTCGCTAGGGGAATTGAAGTGGACAAAGCAAAAATTGAAGTAATTGAAAAGCTACCGCCGCCTACGAATATCAAAGCGATTAGAAGTTTCCTATGGCATGCGGGTTTTTACCGGCGATTCATTAAGGACTTTTCAAAAATTACTAAGCCACTTACCCACCTTCTCGAAAAAGAAACTCCTTTTGTTTTTGATGATTCTTGTCTTGCTGCGTTTGAATTAATTAAATCTAAACTTATAAATACCTCAATTATGATTGCCCTATTTGGGATTTACCATTTGAAATAATGTGTGATGCGAGTAATTTTGTGGTAGGTGCGGTTCTAGGACAATGAATTGCTAAGAACATTCATCTGATCTACTATACAAGTAAAACTCTAACATCGGCTCAAGAAAACTACACCACAACTGAAAAAGAACTTTTAGCTGTTATTTTCGCGTTCGATAAATTCCGACCGTATATTACTCTTTCTAAGATAATCGTTTTTACGGATCATTCCGCTTTGAAGTACCTCCTTTCTAAACCGGATGCCAAGCCACATCTTATTTGTTGGATCCTCTTACTTCAAGAATTCGACTTGGAGATTCGGGATAAGAAAGGAACGGAAAACCTAGCGGCTGATCATCTTTCTCGTCTTGAAAATCATGAACTCGATATTTTAAATGAAAATTTTATTACTGACTCTTTTCCGTATGAACGAATTTTAAATGTTTCTTCTTCTACCCCATGGTTTGCCGATCTGGCCAATTATCTCGTGGCCCGGGCCCTTCCAAAAGAGTACTCTTCTCACCAAAGAAGAAATTCTTTTCTGAGTTGAAGTATTATTTTTGGGAGGACCCCTTCCTATTCGCATTTGTTTGGACCAGGTGGTTAGAAGATGTGTTTCCCGGGAAGAAGGTCAACAGATTTTAAAGCATGTTCATGAGGGTTTGACTGGCCGGCATTTTCAAGCGAACCGCAACGCCCACAAAGTGCTTAGTGCTAGTTTTTATTGGCCAAGCATATTTAAAGATGCACAAATCTTTGTGAGCGGTGTGATCGGTGCCAGCGAACTGGAAACATATCTAATAGAAATGAAATGGAACAAAATTATTTTCTTGAATGCGAATTTTTCGATATGTGGGGCATCGACTTTGTAGGCCCGTTTCCCTCAAGCTTAGGAAATAAGTATATTCTAGTCGTCGTAGATTATGTTTCTATATGGGTGGAGGCCCAAGCTTTACCAAGTAATGATGCTCGCATCATTGTTTCTTTTCTTAAGAAATTATTTTCTCGTTTTGGTTTTCCTCGAGCGATCGTTAGTGATAGGGGAAGTCATTTTTGCAATGCTCAGCTCTCTAAAGCTTTAACGAAGTATGGCGTTACACATAAACTATCCACCGCTTATCACCCCCCAAATTAACGGTCAGGTCGAGGTAGTCAATCGAGAACTTAAAAGAATTTTGGAAAAAACCGTTTCTACTTCTCGTAAAGATTTGTCTTTAAAGTTAGACGATGCTCTTTGGGCCTATCGGACAGCGTACAAGACTACTATTGGTTGTACTTGAAAGTTTATAGTTGCCTACCTAAATCACCTAGAGGGGGATAAATAGGTGAATTGTGCATCTTTTTGCGAAACAAAAAATTACGAACCAAAGCACAGATCTATCTATCAATCAAACACAGACGAGGAAAGATTTATAGTGGTTCCCCAACCTTGGGTACATCCACTTTCCCTCACCGATCTAGCAATACCCTAGACTCGGCTACTCCACTATCACGGATTGAAAATCAATCCTACCCTCGGAACAACGTTCCTACAATCTCGATCCACAAAACGGATCTACACTCGGAAGATGAAACTTCCTACAATCTCAGAGTTGAAAAACTCCTACACTTGGAGAAAACTTCTCCTACAATAATGAAATAATTTTTTACAGGAATACAAACAGTAATCTTCTTTTTCAGATCTGCAAACTGTCGACCATGATCTTCTTCTTCTAGGCGTTGAGGCTTTATTAGAGAGGTGAAGAAAATCTCAGCAAAATCAGATCTGGATCATCTTGACTTTACATGATCGAACTAATCAGAAAATAGGGAGTTGAGCGAATCTCGATCTGGAACGCTTTCTTGATCTGAATCCTCAAAAGATGAAACCCTAGCCGGTCGGGAATCAGCGACGGTGACAACGGCAGATTTCATTTCTTGGAGAGAGAGAGGAGACAGAAATTCTTGAGAGAGAGAGAGTACGGCTGCAAAAACTTCTTAAAAAAATCTTCTTTGATAAATTAGGGTTTGTCGGTTTAGACAGGACCATTTATAGGAGAGGAGAAGATTAGCCATAATTGAGTCATTATGAGAGACACGTGGACCAATCACGTCAAAGTTTAAGAATAAGACCGTTATTCTGGACTTGAAGAATTTTCGGAAAAGTCAAGTAAAATACTCGAGATGTAACAGACTACTCGAGTACATGCAACACTACTCGAGTAGGTAGAAGATGACTACTCGAGTATATGAAAAAACTACTCGAGAGAGAATGAGATGATTACTCGAGTACATGGAGTCAACTACTCGAGTAAATAAGAATGAGAAAGACTCAGCTACTCGAGTAACAAAAATGACTTACTCGAGTACTTGAGTACATACACGAGAGGTGGAATAAATTACTTGAGTAAAAGAAATACTAATCGAGTATATAAGAATGAACTACTCGAGTATATAAGAGACTACTCGAGTCATAGACTTAGAAAATTTCTGGAACTAGAAAACTTAATTACTCGAGTATAGAAGATGAACTACTCGAGATAAATAGAACTACTCGATTATATGGAGATGACTACTCGAGTAATTCACTTAGAGAAATTTTCTGGAATGGAATTCTTGATTACACGAGTATAAACACTGCACTACTCGAGTACTAGATGAACTACTCGAGTACATGACTTAGACTACTCGAGTAAATGTAAACTACATGAGAGTCAGAATACAACTACACAAGATAGAACATAGAACTACTCGAGTATATAAGTTGGCTACTCGAGTATTTAACTTAGAAAAATTTAAGAAGTAAATTTCTGTAAACTCGAGAGATAAAAGGAACCTACTCGAGTGATATCTTAACTACTCAAGTAAGAGTATGATTACTCGAGTATGAACTCAGTAACTTACTCGAGTAAGTAAAGAACTACTCGAGTACTTTACTTAGGAATTTTTTCTAGACATAATTTCTCTTCTTCTAAGGGATGACCAGCATCAAGTCTTTTCACTTAGTCCTAGAGCTTGAATATGAAGTGTATCCCAATAGAGAGGCTACACATGAGTCAACACATTGGAACACACAATGATGGATTACATTGTATGCTCCTATGTTTGGTGATCCATTGTAGACTGACATTGGTCTACACTTCACATAGGAAATCCTGAAACACATAACTCAAACCAAGCATCAAATACAACTTAATTCTTCTTAGTTCAATGGTGATTTCATCAAATCTAGGTTAGTGTGGATACAATATCCAACAATCTCCCCCTATTTGTAGAAGTCAGAACCCTTTACGCTAAGGTGAATTATGGACATAAAAAGAATGCTAAGTATATAAAGCAGTGTAAGCAAGCAAAGGACTATGAAAAGGATAATAAGATCAAAAATTTAGAATTATATAAGTGTGATTTGTTGAATTTTGTGAAGTGGAAGTGGTTGACGGGACAAGCCGAGCGGCCTGGGCGGACAGCTTTGGCGGACTGGGCGGACTGTGATGTGCGGCCTGGTGGAAGGTCTAGTGAAAAGCCGGCTGTCTTCTAAGCGGGTTGTTTGCATGGAGTCCGCGGACTATGCGGCCTGGTATCTGTGGATAGAGAGACTTGCGGACTGGTGCATTGCTCAGTGGCCGTGGTGCAAGCTTGTGCTGATAGGTGGTTTGGCTCGTGTCCGCGGGAAGCTTGCGGACTGGCATGTCCGCGGTGTGGGCTGTTCCGGACTGAGCTTAGAGCTTGGCTGAGGCCTTGTCGAGCTCTGATGGCACAGCAGGTGCTTTGCTGTGGAGGTCGTTGGCGGACTGGTTTTGGATTCCGGGGATGGTTGCTTCATTGGACGAGTGCGAGGAGCTTGCGGACTGCTGGCGGTTTGTGCTATGGTGTTTGGCAGACGGGTGTTTGTGTCCGCCATGCTCGCATTGGCCTTTGATGGTCTTTTAACTTGGTCACACTCTGTGCCAAGACCATGGTGTCCGCGGTATCCGCCATGTCCACTATGACCTGGCGGACTGTTGTTATCGGCCTTTGGTCGTGGACTTGTGGCGGATTGAGGCTTGAGTCTTGCGGACTGCCTCGGTTTGGCACGGACAGCCATTGAAGGGGATTGCTGTCCTGCAGTGGTCGGAAGCTTTGCGGGCTGATGCCTTGTCCGCATAGCTTGGGCGGACTGGAGAGGGTTCGCCAATGTTGCCTTGCTCCTGACAGTTTTCCTTGGTATCCGGCGAAGTCCTTGCGGACTCGGCGGACGGTGTTTTGCTATCGCGCGGGCTGGGGCGGTGTCTCTATCTCTAGGGCGGTGACCACACTCCTCACCTCACCTATAAATAGGACCCCCTGGCAGGTCTACAGTAACTTGAGTGAACAGTAAGTTGGGTTGGGCGAAGTGCTGCAGTCTCAGTTTGTATCTCCGTGTGGATTGTTTCAGTGCTGATGTTTGCTGTGTGCAGGTCTTGCGGGTAGCTTCAAGGAGCCAGGAGTTTGGCTGTGACTTAGGTCAAGTACTTGGAAGTGTGCGGTCTCTGCAGATTCAGCAGGAGGTCGCTCTGCGACTTGTCAGCTCTGTTTCATCTTTGCCAGCTTCAATAACCTGTCCGCCGGCTTCAGGCGGGTAGGTGGTATTCCTCAGTTCAGCTTCAGCAGGAGACGAATAACGGTGTGTTCGCGCGGCCTCGCGGCTTCGGTGGACTCCGTGGCTATTCGGCGGACTGCAGCTAAGTGCGGGCAATCTCAGCGGACTCGGCGACCTCGCGGTCTCGGCGGACTCTGGTGCTGTCCTCCCGGCTTGGTTTTGGGTACTTTCTATTTACAGCTGTTATACCAGCGAAACCATGTCTCGCTATATATGCCTCGTGTTGTAAAGATGTGAATGAATAAAAGACTTGCTTGTGCTTCCATTATTTGTTGGGTTTAACCTTTATTCCTTGGTTTTCCGCTGGTTCAACGTGAGAACTGGGTAGTTCCGAAGGTATTAATTTGGCGTTTGGGCTATCTTGCTTACCACGTTGAGAAAATTTAACATTGTATCAGAGGGAGGTTCAGTTGCGTGAGCGGAAGTCAGCCAGTGTTGTTACTCAGTGATTGAGTGGTGATCAACCTGTGTTGTTGCTCGGAGCTTCTGAATGGTTGCCAACAGGTGTTGCAATGGAAACGAGCTTTGCAAGGGGTCTTGGCATTGAACTCTTAACGCCGACTAACTTCAAGAAGTGGAAGTCGTGCATGAAGAGTTATCTTCTTGGCGAGGATCTGTGGGAAGTCATCGGTGGTGATGACAGACAGGAAGTCACAGCTGCGTTCGGTACTGCTGAGCAGGTTAGGCTCTAGAGAAGAACAAATGCTAAGGCGGAGTTCATTCTGAAGAGATCCGTGTCTCCGGAACTGTTTGATCACATCGTTGGATGTGACTCGGCTGCTGATATTTGGACAACCATTGATGAGTTGTTCAATAGGAAGAATGTGGCGTGGCTTCAGTTCCTGGAGAATGAGTTGGCCAGGGCAACTCAGGGAGACCTTTCCATCTCCAAGTACTTCTTAAAGATGAAGAGCTTGTGTGCTGAGCTGTCGGCACTTGATCCTGATGAGCATATCTCTGAGGCGAAGATGAAAAGGCACATTATCCGCAGCTTGCGGAAGGAGTATGTGGCCTTTGTTACATCTGTTCAAGGGTGGGCTACTCAGCCATCTTTGCTGGAGCTGGAGAATCTGCTTGCATCGCAGGAGAGCTTGGCAAGGCAGATGGCTGGAGTGAATCTGAATCAGGAAGGCAGTGAAGCTCTCTTCTCAGGCAAGAAGAAAGGATGGGAAGGGAAGAAGAAGAAGGTGCAGGTCGCTAGTGAGAAGGAAACTTCAACTTCATATCAGCCGGAGAGGGGCAATGCTCCTAAGGATTGGAAGAAGAATCTGAAGTGCTACCGGTGTCATCAGCGAGGGCACTTCAAGCTGGACTACAAGGTCAAACTGCATCCTGGGCATGCTGCGGGAAAGGAGGAAGCTTGCTCAAGAAGTGAAGAAGCAGGATGGGTCGGAGCTTTCATGACGGGCACTTGTGTTCGGGCCTTGTCTGCTGAGGACTTCAACAGCGAGTGGATCGTGGACTCCAGGTGTGGTCATCACCTCACCGGAGACAAGTCAAAGTTCACCTCCATGCAGGCGTACTCAGGTAATGAAGCTATTATCACTGCTGATAATACTGTTTATGCAGTAGAGAAAGAGGGGGTCGTGTCTTTGGGTAGTGATCAGGGGCCACTCACGTTAAGGAGTGTGTATCACGTGCCGGGCATGAAGAAAAACCTCTTCTCGGTGACTAATGCGGTGGACGCTGGTTATCACGTTCTGTTTGGGCCAACAGACGTGAGGTTCCTTCGCAACGTATCAGCGGTGAAGGCTGATGTTGCTCATGTAGGGAGGAGGGTGAAGAACTTGTTTGTTCTAGCCACCAATTCGTATGTTGATAGGATGAGGTCCAATGATAGCGCTGCCATCTGGCATGAGAGGCTGGGGCATGTTGGCATGGACAAGCTGAAGGAGATGGCTAGTAGAAGTTTGGTGATGGGGTTGTCGAACTTGTCCTCCTTTGGTGATGGGCATGTTTGCACGAGCTGTAAATACGGTAAGGCACATCGCCTTCCGTTTGATAAATCACAAACAAGTAGCAAGAAACCATTGGAGTGCATTCATGGCGACCTGATGGGACTGACGGTTACTGCCAGCCTTGGTGGAAGTAGATACATGCTTGTTTTGGTTGATGACTACTCAAGGTATACTTGGGTGTACTTCTTAAAGGAGAAGTTGGAAGCCTTCCGTTTGTTTGTGGAGTTTAAGGAGTTGGTAGAAGGCCGGCTTGGCTTGCGGATTAAGAATCTTAGAACTGATAACGGGGGTGAGTTTGTCTCCTCCGAATTTTCTAACTTCTGCAGGAATCACGGGATCCAACGGGAGCTTACTTGTGCTCACACTCCACAACAAAATAGGGTAGCGGAGCGGAAGATCCGTCATCTGACGGAGACCTGCAAATGCTGGCTTCATGCGAAAGATATTCCATGGTCCTTTTGGGCGGAGGGGATGTCTTGTGCTGCTTATGTCATCAACCGGATGCCACTCAGCCCTATCAACATGAAGACACCTATTGAGCTGTTGCTGAAGGAGAAGACGAGTGTTGGACACTTTCAGGTGTTCGGTTCAACTTGCTACGTGCATGTCTCGGATGCTTCACGGACAAAGCTGGATGCGAAGGCAAGGAAACTTCTCTTTGTTGGCTACGATGAGCAGAAGAAGGGTTGGAAATGCATGGAACCTGTGACGAAGAAGTTCGTGGTGTCAAGAGACGTTGTCTTTGACGAGCTGATGTCATATGGAGGTGGCTCGGTTGAGCTAACCGGAAGTAGCAAGATTGATGAAGCACCGGTGGTGGCTGTTAAAGGCTTGGAAGAGGAGCTTGCTGTTTCACCAGCAGCTCCTGTTGCTTCGAACTCCGAGGCTGAGCCTTCTGGCTCAGGAAGCAGGGGAGCACTGCTCAATGCTTGCCCCAGGTAGGAGTGGAGCCCGAATAAGCAACGAAGCCACGAGCAAGGAGCCGACGCTTCGGAGATCGAAGAGGGTGGTTAAGCCACCGGCTCGGTACTGTGACGGGAATGCAGTAAGCTTTGTCTCCTGCTTCTTTGTAGGTCCTCTAGATGAGCGAGAGCCTGCAACCTTCAACGAGGCCACTGGAGTGAAGGAGTGGGAAGGTGTCATGAAATAAGAGATTGATGCTCTGAAGAAGAATGAAACCTGGGACCTTATGCCCAAGGTTGATGGCATTACTCCGGTTACTTGCAAGTGGGTGTATAAGTTGAAGAAGAAGGCTGATGGGAGCATTGATAGGTTCAAGGCTCGCCTTGTCGCTAGAGGATTCTCACAGCAGTATGGAGAAGACTATGAGGAGACATTCAGTCTAGTTGCGAAGATGACTTCAGTAAGAGTGGTCATCGCCTTGGCTGCTAGCAAGGGATGGAGGTTGTTGCAACTCGATGTGAAGAATGCCTTTATTTATGGAGAGATTGACAAGGATATCTTCATGGATCAGCCGCTTGGTTTTGTCTCTGAAAAGCATTCGGACTATGTCTGCAAACTCAGGAAGGCTCTCTATGGGTTGAAGCAAGCTCCTAGAGCATGGTATGGGAAGATTGCAGAGTACTTGCAATTCTGTGGATACCTTGCTTCCAACTCGGATTCAAGCTTGTTCGTCAAGAAGAAGGGAGAGCTACGAGTGTTGGTCCTGCTGTATGTGGATGACATGATCATCACAGGAAATTCGGAGGGGGAAGTAGTAAGGCTCAGGGCTGAGCTTGCTATACGCTTCGAGATGAAAGACTTGGGAGAGTTGCATCACTTTCTCGGTCTGGAAGTGGAGAGGAAGGAGTGCAGGATTCTCATTAACCAGAAAGGGTATGATGATCGCATTGTGAAGCAGTTCGGCATGGGTGAAGGGAAGAAGTGCTCTACTCCACTGGAACCTGGGCTGAAGCTTCGACGAGATGAGTGAAGGGTTCTTCATGATCCCTTGGTGTTCAGGGCTCTTGTTGGGAGCTTGATTTACCTGACGATTACAAGGCCAGACATTGCTTATGCTATTGGCCGAGTAAGTCGGTATATGGCTGAACCAAGGTAATCTCATCTAGTGGCGGCAAAGGGAATTCTGAAGTATGTCAAGGTAACTTCTGACATGGGAATCCTCTATAGAAGGGACTCGGAGTTTGGGTTGCTCGGGTACACGGATGCTGACTATGGCGGTGATTCGGATGATCGAAGGTCTACTTCAGGTTATGTGTTCACTTGCGGTTCAACTAGCATCTCGTGGTGTAGCAAGAAGCAAGACTCGGTGTCGGTTTCAACCACGGAGGTGGAGTATAAGGCTTCGGCATTGGCTGCTCGGGAATCCGTTTGGTTGAGGAGGCTTATAGAGGATGTTCATGAAGAAGTGCAAGGGCCTACTTTACTCCAGGGTGACAATGAGAGTGCTCTCAAGCTGGTAAACAATCCAGTGTGTCACGCTAGGACCAAGCATATAGAGATTGATCATCATTTCATCAGGGAGAAGGTGTTGGAAGGATCTCTGCTGGTCGGGCATGTTCGGAGTGAAGATAATCTTGCTGACATCTTCACAAAGCCACTGTCGAAGGGGCCCTTTGAACGCTTGCGCAGCTTACTGGGCTTGGTCACCACTTCCCACTTCAAGGGGGAGTGTTAAATTTTGTGAAGTGGAAGTGGTTGACGGGACAGGCCGAGTGGCCTGGGCGGACAGCTTTGGCGGACTAGGCAGACTGAGCGGACTGTGATGTGCGGCCTGGTGGAAGGTCTAGTGAAGAGTCGGGTGTCTTCTGAGCGGGTTGTTTGCATGGAGTCTGCGGACTATGCGGCCTGGTATCTGCGGATAGAGAGGCTTGCGGACTGGTGCATTGCTCAGTGGTCATGGTGCAAGCTTGTGCTGATAGGCGGTTTGGCTCGTGTCCACGGGAAGCTTGCGGACAGGCATGTCCGCGGTGTGGGCTGTTGCGGACTGAGCTTAGAGCTTGGCTGACGCCTTATCGAGCTCTAATGGCACAGCATGTGCTTTGCTGTGGAGGTCGTTGGAGGACTAGTTTTGGAGTCCGGGTATGGTTGCTGTGTTGGACGAGTGCGAGGAGCTTGCGGACTGCTGGCGGTTTGTGCTAGGGTGTTTGGCGGACGGGTGTTTGTGTCCGCCATGCTCGCATTGGCCTTTGATGGTCTTTGGACTTGGTAACACTCTGTGCCAAGACCATGGTGTCCGCGGTATCCGCCAAGTCCGCTGTGACCGGGAGGACTGTTGTTATCTGCCTTTGGTCGTGGACTTGTGGCGGATTGAGGCTTGAGTCTTGCGGACTAACTCGGTTTGGCGCGGACAGCCATTGAAGGGGATTGCTGTCCTGCAGTGGTCGGAAGCTTTGCGGGCCGATGCCTTGTCCGTATAGCTTGGGCGGACTGGAGAGGGTTCGCCAATGTTGCCTTGCTCCTGGCGGTTTTCCTTGGTATCCGGCTAAGTCCTTGCGGACTCGGCGAATGGTGTTTTGCTATCACGCGGGCTGGGGCAGTGTCTCTATCTCTAGGGCGGTGACCACACTCCTCACCTCACCTATAAATAGGACCCCCGGCAGGTCTACAGTAACTTGAGTGAACAGAAGTTGGGTTGGGCGAAGTGCTGCGGTCTCAGTTTGTCTGTCCGCGCGGATTGTTTCAGTGCTGACGTTTGCTGTGTGTAGGTCGCGCGGGTAGCTTCAAGGAGCCAGGAGTTTGGCTGTGACTTCGGTCAAGTACTTGGAAGTGTGCGGTCTGTTCGGATTCAGCAGGAGGTCGCTCTGCGACTTGTATGATCTTTTTCATCTTTGCCAGCTTCAATAACCTATCCGCCGGCTTCAGGAGGGTAGGGGGTGTTCCTCAGTTCAGCTTCAGCAGAAGACGAATAACGGTGTGTCCGCGCGGCCTCGCGGATTCGGCGGACTGCGTGGCTATTCGGCGGACTGCAGCTAAGTGCGGGCGATCTCAGCGGACTCGGCGACCTCGACGACCTCGCGGTCTCGGCGGGCTCCGGTGCTGTCCGCCCGGCTTGGTTTTGGGTGCTTTCTATTTACAGCTGTTATACTAGCGAAATCATGTCTCTCTATGTATGCCTCGTGTTGTAAAGAAGTGAATGAATAAAAGACCTGCTTGTGCTTCCATTGTTTATTGGGTTTAACCTTTGTTCCTTGGTTTTCCGCTGGTTCAACGTGAGAACTGGGCAGTTCCGAAGATATTAATTTGGCGTTTGGGCTATCTTGCTGACCACGTTGAGAAAATTTAACATGATTATCCAGAAATGTCATTAACAAAAAACATCATTTCCACAACTAAAGTCCTTTAAGCTAGTTATGATGATGTTGCCTGTCTTGTTTCTTTTACCGTCTCCTTTTGTAGCTGTAAGGCTTTGGATAATACTTGGGTGGTCTTGGAGGAGCAGCAGGATTGTTTCTTCCATATTCTATGTCATATATCCTCCTTTTGGTCATAGATTTCTCATACAACTCCCATTCCTGGGAACTGTAGTGAATATTTCTGCTCTCATGGTAATCCATAACCAATTTGAGAGTGTCCAAAATGAGGGACTTACAAGTGGGAGACCAAATCTCAGCATGTTCAAGAGTTGGAGTAGGAATGGACTTGCTAGCAGAAGGACCTTCACCATACTTTCTTTTCTTTTTGTAAGTCTGGATCTCAGGAGGAGCTTTGAAGAAAATATCTACAGGATCTTCACCCCAACCCTGAGTATAGGTATCAGGAGGGTCAACAGAATCACCAGGCCTAGGAGAAAAAGTGGGTTGAGGAGCTTGAGCAGGAACATCAGTAGATAGTGGGTTCAAATGATGAGGGATAATGGTAGGATCTGCAGCAAATTTAGGAAGGATCTGGTTGTGCATCCATATAGTAGTGTCATAGGTGTAGAATTTGACACTCTGAATTTGAGCTTGGACATCATCATGGATCTCTTTCATCTTAGTTTCCCATAGTTCTTTCCTTAGGGCATCAGATTTTTCTAGGTATTCTTTCATCAACTTCTCCCCCTTTCTGACTTCAACAGATAGCTGAGAGATGACATCATCTTTTAAAGTGCCAACTTCTTCACAAATCTTCATCTTAGTTGCTTCAGCTCTTTTGTCCAATTCCATCTGGTTTCCAGCTAGGGTAACACTTTATTCCATAACTTGGCCAACACTAGTTGTAGTGTGGTCTAAGGCTTTGCCACCAATTTGGAAAAGATATTTGAGTTAATCAGTATTATGCTGGATCTCAGCAAATCCTCTGCTTATCTCAGTTTCTAGAGCAGTTACCTTATCAGTGACAGTCTTTATACATGTATCAAAGTAAGATTTCTGTTCTTAAAGGATAAGTGCAATCTGAGTCATCAAATCTGAGGAGGCAGGAGCTGTAGCAGCAGGAGGAGCAGAAGTTGATGGAACAAAAGGAATAGGAGGAGCTACCCATGGAGCTATTTCTTGAATGGTCACACAACTCTTAGCTCTTGTAGTATGTAAGAGGCCATCTCCTTATTCCGTTATCTGAGGAAGAGAGAAATCCAAATTCCTGAGAGGAGCTTCAGCTGGCTCATGTGAGAGCTCATCAAAAATGAAGATTATTTTTGGCTGTTCTTGGTGAGATTGAGCTGGAGTTCTTGCTGGAGATATTTCTGGATACTTTGTTGGTGATGGCACTGGAGACAGTACAGGAGACTATATAGGAGTGGGGTCTTTTGGAATTTCAGTGGATGGAGCTAAATCTACTGTCAACTCTGCTATCATCTCATTGATGGCAGCATCAGTGGATAGGAGAATTTCTTGAAGTTGTTGATCTGTGGGGATATCTTCTGCAGAAAGAGGTGGAGGAGTAGGTGCTGGAGGAGTAGGCATCCTGGCTGAAACGGAAGGAGCAGGCTCCCCCTCATTAGGTGCACCAGAGGAGCTAGGGACCTGAGATGGAGAGGGAGATGAAGTCCTGTCCTCTGTATCTATAACTTCAGTAACCTTAGCAGCTTGAGAAGGATTTTGCAACTTTAACTCCCATCTCTATATGGAGGAGATGGAGACCTATTTCATGTGATGAATAATACTCCCCTTGTAGAAACTGAATACCTCTGAATTTATCTCATGGAGAAGCAGGGAAATGATTCTGGCATAGTTGGGAGATTTAATGCTCTCCTTAATCTTGTCCAAGATCATCATACCAAACTGAAATCTCTTTCTACAGACTACTGCTTGCATAATGTCAAAGAAGTAAAGGGGTATGGCTCTGATGGAGTTTGTTTTGCATAGAAGAATTTTGCCAATTACATCAACCAGGAATTTTCCTTCAGCATTCATATCAGACCGATAGATGTATTGTTTCTCAGGGTGTACACCACAAAAGAGACATGTTCTGTCAGATTCTGCTGGCCCTAGATGATCTTCTTCATCTAGAATCGGCATTCGAAGAAGTTGAGCAACAAATGTTTTGGTGAGTTTGATGTTGATACCTTTGACTGTAGATTTTAGAACTGTGCCATTGCGCCTGACCTTGAGGTTCCTGAAAAACTCTGCAACTTCGGGGAAGAGGATTCGACATGGTTCTTGGAGAACGAATGTTAATCCGGCGATTTCGAGCAAAATCATTAGATTATGGAAGTCGTCAGAGAGTTCTGCAATCCCGGTAGCGACTAATTCTGAACCCATGCCGATTTTAGAGGCAGCGACCATGATTCCAAAATCTGTTGAGGATTTAGAAACCCTAGAGAATATCGACTGGGTGAAGGAAATCGCGCGGCTCTGCAACTGATTAAGGAAGGCGAATAGGTAGTCGGGTACTCGAGAGAGCGAAAATGATTTCGTGTAGGGAAATTTCCAGATTTTCTTATTTATATAACCCTAGTTTTAGGTCTAATTATACGACAATGAATAATTAATCCAAAGAAGAGGCGGCATAAGCCTTGGTTTGCGCATAAGAAAATTTAAAAAGAGCGACTCGGCATAGACACGAGTGAGAGAAATTACTCGAGTAAGTATAGAGAAGTACTCGAGTAGATGAAATGAAGTACTCGAGTAAGTGAGTGAGGTACTCGAGTAAGTGAAGCGGATTGCTCGAGTATGTCAGTCTGCTACTCGAGTAGGTCAAGCCGACTACACGAGTATATCATTCCACTACTCGAGTAGGTCAAGTCTAATACTTGAGTATGTTGTGTCTTACTCGAGTCAAAGAGTTAGAATTTTGAAAAAATTCAGTATTTTACTAACCTTTGAGCCTTGAGCCTTCTTGAAAGTCCAGCTTCTCTAGTCTTCCTTGTTGAGCATCCCAAGTTCTGTTTTGAAGAATGAGAACTTGGTCTCGTCCAGCGGCTTCGTGAAAATTACTGCAATTTGCCTATCTGAAGGGACATATTGAAGGTCCATGTCCTCATGATCCACATGCTCCCGGATGAAGTGGTACCTTAGCTCTATATGCTTTGCCCGGCTGTGCGAGACTGGGTTTTTGGCTATTGCTTTTGCGCTGGAAGAGTCGCAAAATAATGGAATCTTTTCAAACTTCATGTTGTAGTCCTCAAACTGATTCTTTATCTAGAGTAACTGTACACAGCAACTGCCTGCAGAGATGTACTCTGACTCAGCCGTTGAGATTGCCACACAGTTTTGCTTCTTGCTACTCCAGGAGATAAGTCTTCTTCCAAAGAATTGACATGTCCCGGAAGTGATTTTGCTGTCATCTTTGCTCCCTGTAAAATCTGCATCTGAATAACCTATTAGTTCACTGTCATTACTTCTTGGGTACAATAAGCCAAGATTTGGTGTACCTTTAAGGTATCTCAAAATCCGCTTTGCAGCAGCGTAGTGAGATTCCTTAGAGTTCACCTGAAATCTAGCACAGACACATGTTGAGAACATTATGTCAGGTCTACTTACAGTAAGGTAGAGCAAGGATCCAATAATGCTTCTGTACTTGGTTTCATCAAAAGGTTTCCCTTTTTCATCCTTGTCCAGAGACATAGTTGAACTCATTTGAGTACTCATCGATGTTGCGTTCTCCATTCCGAATTTCTTAATCAGCTCTTTGGTGAACTTGGTCTGTGAAATGAAAATTTCATCTTCATACTGTTTCACTTGAAGCCCTAAGAAATACTTCAGCTCGCCCATACTGCTCATTTCAAACTTCCCTTGCATAAGTTTTGAAAACTTCTTGCAGAGGTTGTCATCAGTAGAGCCAAAAATAATGTTGTCGACATAGATTTGCACTAGCAAACTCTTGCCTTTAATTTCCCTAAGAAATAATGTCTTATCTATCTTTCCCCTTGTGAACTTGTTCTCAAGTAGAAAGCTAGACAGCGTCTCATACCAATCTCGAGGAGCTTGTTTCAGACCATATAACGTTTTATGCAGTAAATAAACGTAATCAGGAAAGTTAGAGTCAACGAAACCTGGAGGTTGTTCCATATACACCTCTTTATTTATGTCACCATTAAGGAAGGCAAACTTCACATCCATCTGGTAAACAATGAAGCCTTTGAGTGCAGCATATGCTAGGAATAACCTTATTGCCTCAATCCTTGCCACTGGAGCGTATATCTGGTCGAAGTCGATTCCTTCTTCTTGACGATAGCATTTTGCGAAAAGTCTGGCCTTGTTCTTTACTACCGTTCCATCCTCGTCCATCTTGTTCCTGTAGACCCACTTTGTCCCAATGACGTTCTTACCTTTGGGTCTTGGAACAAGCTTCCATACTTTGCAGCGCTTGAACTGATTTAGTTCTTCTTCCATCATCATTATCCACGATGTGTCTGAGTTTGCTTCCTCAAACTTCTTTGCTTCAACCTGTGATAAAAAACTTACATATAGATTTTCATTAGTTGTACCTCTTCAAGTTCTGACACCATCCCGGGGATCTACTATGATCTGCTCCATGGGGTGATCCTTCAGATGTCTGAGCTCTAGAGACCATGCATCTGGATTGTCTTCTATCACTGGAGTGACTTCTTCACCTTGGATGACTTCTTCATCTTGATCATCTGCTTCTCCAATAGGGGTTGGAGAGGTGATCTTGATGAACTTTTCACCTTTGTTTTCGGACGGTCCATCCAAGCTAATTTCTTTCAGCTTTGCACCTGCATCTTCAATAAGCACACTAGAAGAGTTACTTTGCAGCAAACTCGTCTCATCAAATGCAACATGTATCGATTCTTCTACCACCAGGGTTTTTCTATTATAAATCATATATGCCTTACTATGGTTACTATAACCTACAAAAATACCTTCAAAACTCTTTTCACTAAACTTTGTAGTGTGATACTTGTCATTGTTTAGCGCGAAGCATTTACAGCCAAAGAATCTAAAATATGATACTGTTGGTTTCCTACCCTTCAGAAGTTCGTAAGGTGTCTTATCGTGGTTTTTGTTTATGAGGGCTCGATTTTGCACGTGGCATACAGTGTTGACGGCTTCAGCCCAAAAGTACTCCGGAAGTGAAGCATCACTCAATATGGTCCTGCAGGCCTCTATGAGTGTTCTATTCCATCTCTCAGCCACTCCATTTTGTTGAGGTGTGCGCGGAGAGGAAAACTCATGAAAGATACCTAGGCTTTCATAAAATTCTGTCATGGCCCCAGACTTGAACTCTGTTCCATTTTCACTTCTGATTTTGACTATGGAGCAGTTATACTCATTCTGAACTTGCCTGACAAAATTAGTAAAGATGTCGAAGGTATCTGACTTGTGTTTCAGAAAGAAAACCCACGCAAAGCATGAGTAATCATCAACAATTACTAACGTATAATCTTTACCTCCCAAATTCTAATTTGCAGTGGACTGAACAAGTCCATATGCAGTATATGAAGACATCTATTAGAATCCTTGCCAATAACGCTTTTAAAGGTAGCCCTTGTTTCCTTGCCTTTTGCACATGCATGACAAGGCCTATCTTTAATGTACTTGACATTTGGGGCATCACGTACTAAGTTCATTGAAAATAATTTATTAATAGTTTTGAAATTAATATGTGCTAGTCTCTTGTGTCATTGGTCACCATGAGATGCACTATCTTTTTCTAAAAGGCACACTGGTGTCGAAGAATCTATGCAAATGAAATTCAAGCAAAATATGTTTCTGCTTCGAGTGCCGGATAGAATCGTTTCCATATTGTCAACAGTTTTTATCAAGCACTTATCAGCGTGAAACTTAACTATGTATCCTTTATCGCAGAGTTGGCTTATACTTATAAGGTTATGTTCCAAACCTTCAACGTAAGCCACATCTGAGAAGGATACATTACCATTCGTAATCATATTGTAGCCTTTAGTAATTCCACGGTCTGAACCTCCAAACATGACCTTCGATCCGTTCACGACTGGATTAAAGTTCTAAATAAGGCTTCTTGTCCCGGTCATATGCCGAGAGCATCCAATGTCCAAATACCAGATTGGCATTTTGGTGGCCTTTGGACATACCTGCAATCACAATCAGTTTGCCTTAGGAACCCAAATACGTTTGGGTCCTTGGTCTCGGGTTAGAACACTCCCCCTACGAACATTAGCATTTGGAGTGGTCTTCCTCATATTGCCAACATGTGGGGTTGCAACATTTCTGGGATTAAACCAGCAATTAATGTCAAAGTGACCAATTCTGCAACAACACCAACAGTCAAATATGTCGTATCTTTGCCTTATGCTCTCCTGCTTGACCTTTTGGAATTGTGGTCTAGCAGGGGCGGCATTCTTGGCGGAAGAGGCTTCATGATGATGACAATCATATGTTTTCTTCTCCTTCACTGGCTTTTCTACAACAAGCTTTACCTTTGGTGCATTCTTGAAGTTATGGCCATGATTGAAAGGGCCATAGCTCTGAAGAATCACTTCTTCATAAGGTGCCTTGAAGATACTTTCGCAAAAGTTTCTGCATTGATTCCATCCTTGATAACGGGACTTTGGCTCTACATAAGTATCCCTTGCAAAGTGTCCGTAAGATGAGTCAAGATCAAACTCGTTTGAAGGAAATATAACCTTCTTGAACGAGGTTTGATCTTGAGAGGCTTTCCCTTTCTCTTTGGCTAAGCCCTTTTTGGCGGCCTTATTCTTCCGTTGAGACTTGTTTCTCCTAGAAGACTTAATGGGAGCTTCTTCATGGTCTAGTCCAGCACCCTTGGCCTTAGCTGAGAATTCAGCAACGAATGGAAGAACTGCCTTGGGCTTTGAGAAACTTTCAACTAGTTTCTTTTCAGCATCAACTTGGGCTTCCAGCTCTTTGATGATTTTCTCTTTAAGGTCGAGATGCTCAAGAGCTTTGTTATATTCTTCAATAGCATTATTGAAGTTCTCTTCGAGCAAGTCAGTCTTTGCGACTTTCTCTCTCAAGATGCTCTCTTCAGCTTTGAGAGACTTTATCTCTTTAGCCTGAGTTTTCACGACTCGGCGACATTTGTCGTAAGCCATGATTAACTCCTTATATTGGACCATGATTTCCGACTCATCGTCAGACGAGCTATCCTCATAATCATGTTCAGAAACCTCAGAATCAGAAAGAGGAGTGTGAGAGTTTACCTTCTCAGTGAACTAGGGCTCTTGTTCATCATCATTTTAAGCCATGAGCCCAAAATAGGCTTCTTCTTCTTCACTCGACTCAGATGAGTCAGAGTCACTAAGAGTCTTGCCCTTTTTGGCCATCAAGCTGTTCTCTGTCCTCTTCTTGTTGTACGAGGACTTCTTTTCTCTCTTCTACCACCCTCCTTCTTCTTGTGAGGGCAGTCAGCGATGACGTGTCCTGTCTTATTACAATAATAACAAATAATGTTAGTAGAAACATGTTTGTTCTGTTTAGAGGTGTACCTGTCATGGCTGCTTGAGCCATTTCTTTGCCGATCACCATCGTGTCATGATCTACTATAGGAGGCATGCTTGCCTTTCCATTGCTTCTTCTTGTTTAAGAATTTCTTGAATTATCGTGAGAGTAGTGAGAACTCTCCTTCTGATAGTTCAGAGCCTGAGGTGCTTGGCTCTGAGGTTTCTTCTTGACTAACTTCTTGTGCTGGAGTAGGAGGAACAACCTTTGTCTTCTTAGAGGTGTCTGCCTTTAAAGCAACAGACTTCTCTTTGAATGCAGACTTGCTCTTCTCTTCTTCAGCCTTTCTGGTGCTGCGTTGAAGCTCATATGTCATAAGCTTCCCAAAGAGATTCTGAGGATCTGTCTCGGCCAGTTTTCCAAACTCCCTTATAGCATAGACCTTGTTATCCCATTCCTTAGTCAGGGATCTCAAGAACTTATCGTTCAATTCTCTATTAGTGAAGACTCTGCCATAGACCCTTTGCCTATTCACTATCTTGAAGAAGTTCTCAAAGGTGTCAACAATGGTATCTTTGTTTCCATGTCGAAAAGCTTCATACTTCTGATTAAGAAGGGATCTTCTATCATCCCTCACTTCTTCTGTGCCTTTCATCAAGGTAACTAGTGACTGCCACATCTCCTTCGCAGACTGGCAGTGAATCATGTTTTGCTGCATTGAATCATTGAATGCACTTGCTATAATATTTTTTGCCTTTTTGTCCAATGAGACAAGTGCAATCTCATCCTTATCTAGATCCATAAGTTTCTTGGGGACTTTCTTAGTTGGATCTATAGTGGATACGGTCATGGGAATATAAGGACCTTCTTCAACTATCATGAAGATCCTTGGATCCACAGCTTCCATAAATAACTTGATTCTCTCTTTCCATATAGGAAAATTATTTTTGTTGCATAAAGGAAGCTTGGCAAAATCTTTAGCCTTGTCCATTTTTGGTAGATCTCAAAAGACAACTATTGAAGGATCTGATCAAGGTGTTAACCTTTTAACGATCCACCTGCCTCTGATACCAATTGAAAGTTTATAGGTGCCTACCTAAATCACCTAGAGGGGGGTGAATAGGTGAATTGTGCGTCCTTTTGCGGAATAAAAAATTACGAACCAAAGCACGGATCAATCTACCAATCAAACACAGACGAGGCAAGATTTATAGTTATTCCCCAACCTTGGGTACATCCACTTTCCCTCACCGATCTAGCAATACACTAGACTCAGCTACTACACTATCTCGGATTGGAAATCAATCCTACCATCGGAACAACGTTACTACAATCTCGATCCACAAAACGGATCTACACTCGGAAGATGAAACTTCCTACAATCTCAGAGTTGAAAAATCCTACACTCGGAGAAAACTCCTACAATAATGAAATAAATTTTTACATAAATACAAACAGTAATCTTCTTTTTCAGATCTGCAAACTATCGACCAGGATCTTCTTCTTCTAGGCATTGAGGCTTTATCAGAGAGGTGAAGAAAATCTCAGCAAAATCAGATCTTGATTATCTTGACTTTATACGATCGAACTAATCAGAAAATAGGGAGTTGAGCGAATCTCGATCTGGAAAGCTTTCTTGATCTGAATCCTCAAAAGATGAAACCCTAGCCGGTCGGGAATCTGCGACGGCGGCGGCGCCGGATTTCGTTTCTTGGAGAGAGAGAGAGGAGACATAAATTCTTGAGAGAGAGAGTACGGCTGCAAAAAACTTCTTAAAAAAATCTTCTTTGATAAATTAGGGTTTGTCGGTTTAGACAAGTCCTTTTATAGGAGAGGAGAATATTAGCCATAATTGAGTCATTATGAGAGACACGTGGACCAATCACGTCAAAGTTTAAGAATAAGACCATTATTCTGGACTTGAAGAATTTTCGGAAAAGTCAAGTAAAATACTCGAGATGTAACAGACTACTCGAGTACATGCAGCACTACTCGAGTAGGTAGAAGATGACTACTCGAGTATATGAGAAGAACTACTCTAGTATATGAGAAAACTACTCGAGAGAGAATGAGATGATTACTCGAGTACATGGAGTCAACTACTTGAGTAAATAAGAATGGGAAAAACTCAGCTACTCAAGTAACAAAAATGACTTACTCGAGTACTTGAGTACATACATGAGAGGTGGAATAAATTACTCGAGTAAAAGAAATACTACTCGAGTATATAATAATGAACTACTCGAGTATATAAGAGACTACTCGAGTCATAAATTTAGAAAATTTCTGGAACTAGAAAACTGAATTACTCGAGTATAGAAGATGAACTACTCGAGATAAATAGAACTACTCGAGTATATGGAGATGACTACTCGAGTAATTCACTTAGAGAAATTTTCTGGAATGGAATTCTGGATTACACGAGTATAAACACTGGACTACTCGAGTACATGACTTAGACTACTTGAGTAAATGTGAACTACACGAGAGTCAGAATACAACTTCTCGAGATAGAAGATAGAACTACTCGAGTATATAAGATGGCTACTCGAGTATTTAACTTAGAAAAATTTAAGAAGTAAATTTCTTTAAACTCGAGAGGTAAAAGGAAACTACTCGAGTAATATCTTAACTACTTGAGTATGAGTATCATTACTCGAGTATGAACTCAGTAACTTACTCGAGTAAGTAAAGAACTACTCGAGTACTTTACTTAGGAAATTTTTCTAGACAGAATTTCTCTTCTTCTAAGGGATGACCAGCATCAAGTCTTTTCACTTAGTCCTAGAGCTTGAATATGAAGTGTATCCCAATAGAGAGGCTACACATGAGTCAACACTTTGGAATACACAATGAGGGATTACATTGTATGGTCCTATATTTGGTGACCCATTGTAGACTGACATTGGTCTACACTTCCCATAGGAAATCCCGCAAACACATAACTCAAACCAAGCATCAAATACAACTTAATTCATCTTAGTTCAAGGGTGATTTCATCAAATCTGGGTTAGTGTGGATACAATATCCAACAATCTCCCCCTATTTGTAGAAGTCAGAACCCTTTACACTAAGGTGAATTATGGACATAAAAAGAATGCTAAGTATATAAAGCAGTGTAAGCAAGCAAAGGACTATGAAAAGGATAATAAGATCAAAAACTTAGAATTATATAAGTGTGATTATCCAGAAATGTCATTAACAACAAAAATCATTTCCACAACTAAAGTCCTTTAAGCTAGTTCTGATGATGTTGCCTGTCCTGTTTCTTTTACTGTCTCCTTTGGTAGCTGTAAGGCTTTGGATAATACTTGGGGGGGTCTTGGAGGAGCAGAAGGATTGTTTCTTCCATATTCTCTGTCATATATCCTCCTTTTAGTCATATATTTCTCATACAACTCCCATTCCTGGGAACTATAGTGAATATTTCTGCTCTCATGGTAATCCATAACCAATTTGAGAGTGTCCAAAATGAGGGACTTAGAAGTGGGAGACCAAATCTCAGCATGTTCAAGAGCTGGAGTAGGAATGGACTTGCTAGCAGAAGGACCTTCACCATACTTTTTTTTTCTTTTTGTAAGTCTGGATCTCAGGAGGAGCTTTGAAGAAAATATCTGCAGGATCTTCAGCACAACCCTAAGTATAGGTATCAGGAGGGGAAACAGAATCACCAGGCCTGGGAGAAAAAGTGGGTTGAGGAGCTTGAGCAGGAACATCAGCAGCTAGTGGGTTCAAATGATGAGGGATAATGGTAGGATCTGCAGCAAATTCAGGAAGGATCTGGTTGTGCATCCATACAGTAGTGTCATAGGTGTAGAATTTGACACTCTGAATTTGAGCTAGGACATCATCATGGATCTCTTTCATCTTAGTTTCCCATAGTTCTTTCCTGAGGGCATCAGATTTTTCTAGGTATTCTTTCACCAACTTCTCCCCCTTTCTGACTTCAACAGATAACTGAGAGATGACATCATCTTTTAAAGTGCCAACTTCTTCACAAATCTTCATCTTAGTTGCTTCAGCTCTTTTGTCCAATTCCATCTGGTTTCCAGCTAGGGTAATACTCTATTTCATAACTTGGCCAACACTAGTTATAGTGTGTTCTAAGGCTTTGCCACCAATTTGGAAAAGATATTTGAGCTAATCAGTATTATGCTGGATCTCAACAAAACCTCTGCTCATCTCAGTTTCTAGAGCAGTTACCTTATCAGTGACAGTCTTTATACACGTATCAAAGTAAGATTTCTGTTCTTAAAGGAGAAGTACAATCTGAGTCATCAAATCTGAGGAGGCAGGAGCTGTAGCAGCAGGAGGATCAGAAGTAGATGGAGCAGAAGGAATAGGAGGAGATACCCATGGAGCTATTTCTTGAATGGTCACAGAACTCTTAGCTCTTGTAGTATGTAAGAGGCCATCTCCTTCTTCCATTATCTGAGGAAGAGAGAAATCCAAATTCCCGAGAGGATCTTCAGCTGGCTCAGGTGAGAGCTCATCAAAAATGAAGATTGTTTCTGGCTGTTCTTGGTGAGATTGAGCTGGAGTTCTTGCTGGAGATATTTCTGGAGACTTTGCTGGTGATGGCACTGGAGACAGTACAGGAGACTATACAGGAGTGGGTTCCTTAGGAATTTCAGTGGATGGAGCTAAATCTGCTGTCAACTCTGCTATCATCTCATTGATGGCAGCATCAGTGGATAGGAGAATTTCTTGAAGTTGTTGATCTGTGGGGATATCTTCTGGAGAAAGAGGTGGAGGAGTAGGTGCTGGAGGAGTAGGCATCCTGGCTGAAACAGAAGGAGCAGGCTCCCCCTCATTAGGTGCACCAGAGGAGCTGGGGACCTGAGATGGAGAGCGAGATGAAGTCCTGTCCTCTGTGTCTATAACTTCAGTAACCTTAGCAGCTTGAGAAGGATTTTGCAACTTTAACTCCCATCTCTGTATGGAGGAGATGGAGACCTTTTTCATGTGATGAATAATACTCCCCTTGTAGAAACTGAATACCTCTGAATTTATCTCATGGAGAAGCAGGGAAATGATTCTGGCATAGTTGGGAGATTTAATGCTCTCCTTAATCTTGTCCAAGATCATCATACCAAACTGAAATCTCTTTCTGTAGACTACTGCTTGTATAATTTCAAAGAAGTAAAGGGGTATGGCTCTGATAGAGTTTGTTTTACATAGAAGAATTTTTCCAATGACATCAACCAAGAATTTTCCTTCAGCATTCATATCAGATCGATTGATGTACTGTTTCTCAGGGTGTACACCATAGAAGAGACATGTTCTGTCAGATTCTGCTGGCCCTAGATGATCTTCTTCATCTACAATCAGCATTTGAAGAAGTTGAGCAACAAATGTTTTGGTGAGTTTGATGTTGATAACTTTGACTGTAGATTTTAGAACTGTGCCATTGCGCCTGACCTTGAGGTTCCTGAAAAACTCTGCAACTTCGGGGAAGAGGATTCGACATCGTTCTTGGAGAACGAATGTTAATTCGGCAGTTTCGAGCAAAATCATTAGATTATGGAAGTCGTCAGAGAGTTCTGCAATCCCGATAGCCACTAATTCTGAACCCACGCCGATTTTAGAGGCAGCGGCCATGATTCAGAAATCTGTTGAGGATTTAGAAACCCTAGAGAATGTCGATGGGGTGAAGGAAATCGCGCGGCTCTACAACTGATTGAGGAAGGCGAACAGGTAGTCGGGTACTCAAGAGAGTGAAAATGATTTCGTGTAGGGAAATTTCAAGATTTTCTTATTTATATAACCCTAGTTTTAGGTCTAATTATACGACAATGAAGAATTAATCCAAAGAAGAGGCGGCATAAGCCTTGGTTTGGGCATAAGAAAATTTGAAAAGAGCGACTCGGCATAGACACGAGTGAGAGAAATTACTCGAGTAAGTTTAGAGAAGTACTCGAGTAGATGAAATGAAGTACTAGAGTAAGTGAGTGAGGTACTTGAGTAAGTGAAGCGGACTACTCGAGTATGTCAGTCTGCTACTCGAGTAGGTCAAGCCGACTACACGAGTATATCATTCCACTACTCGAGTAGGTCAAGTCGACTACTTGAGTATGTTGTGTCTTACTCGAGTCAAAGAGTTAGAATTTTGAAAAATTTCAGTATTTGACTAACCTTTGAGCCTTGAGTCTTCTTGAAAGTCCAGCTTCTCTAGTCTTCCTTGTTGAGAATCCCAACTTCTGTTTTGAAGAATGAGAAGTTGGTCTCGTCCAACGGCTTCGTGAAAATGTCTGCAATTTGCTTATCTGTAGGGACATATTGAAGGTCTATGTCCCCATGCTCCACATGCTCCCGGATGAAGTGGTACCTTAGCTCTATATGCTTTGTCTGGCTGTGCGAGACTGGGTTTTTGGCTATTGCTATTGTGCTGGAAGAGTCGCAAAATAATGGAATCTTTTCAAACTTCATGTTGTAGTCCTCAAACTGATTCTTTATCTAAAGTAACTGTACACAGCAACTGCATGCAGAGATGTACTCTGACTCAGTTGTTGATATTGCCACATAGTTTTGCTTCCTGCTACTCCAGGAGATAAATCTTCTTCCAAAGAATTGAAATGTCCCGGAAGTGCTTTTGCTGTCGTCTTTGCTCCCTGCAAAATTTGCATCTGAAAAACCTATTAGTTCGCTGTCATTACTTCTTGAGTACCATAAGCCAAGATTTGGTGTACCTTTAAGGTATCTCAAAATCCGCTTTGCAGCAACGTAGTGAGATTCCTTAGAGTTCACCTGAAATCTAGCACAGACACATGTTGATAACATTATGTCAGGTCTACTTGCAGTAAGGTAGAGCAAGGATCCAATAATGCTTATGTACTTAGTTTCATCAAAAGGTTTCCCTTTTTCATCCTTCTCCAGAGACATAGTTGAACCCATTGGAGTACTCATCGAGGTTGCGTTATCCATTATGAATTTCTTAATCAGCACTTTGGTGAACTTGGTCTATGAAATGAAAATTCCATCTTTAGACTGTTTCACTTGAAGCCCTAAGAAATACTTCAGCTCGCTCATACTGCTCATTTCAAACTTCCCTTGCATATGTTTTGAAAACGTCTTGCAGAGGTTGTCATCAGTAGAGCCAAAAATAATGTTTTCGATATAGATTTGCACTACAAAATCTTGCCTTTAATTTCCCTAAGAAATAATGTCTTGTCTATCTTTCCCCTTGTGAACTTGTTCTCAAGTAGAAAGCTAGACAGAGTCTCATACCAAGCTCGAGGAGCTTGTTTCAGACCATATAACGCTTTATGCAGTAATTAAACGTAATCAGAAAAGTTAGAATCAACAAAACCTGGAGGTTGTTCCACATACACCTCTTCATTTATGTCACCATTAAGGATGGCAGACTTCACATCCATCTGGTAAAGAATGAAGCCTTTGAGTGCAACATATGCTAGGAATAACCTTATTGCCTCCAGCCTTGCCACTGGAGCGTATATTTGGTCAAAGTCGATTCCTTCTTCTTGACGATATCCTTTTGTGACAAGTCTGGCCTTGTTCTTTACTATCGTTCCATCCTCGTCCATCTTGTTCTTGTAGAACCACTTTGTCCCAAAGATGTTCTTACCTTTGGGTCTTGGAACATGCTTCCATACTTTGCAGCGCTTTAACTGGTTTAGTTCTTCTTCCATCGTCATTATCCACGATGTGTCTGAGTTTGCTTCCTCAAACTTCTTTGGTTCAACCTGTGATAGAAAACTTGAATATAGATTTTCATTAGTTGTACCTCTTCAAGTTCTGACACCATCCCGGGGATCTCCTATGATCTACTCCATGGGGTGATCCTTCAGATTTCTGAGCTCTAGAGACCTTGCATCTGGATTGTCTTCTATCACCGGAGTGACTTCTTCACCTTGGATGACTTCTTCATCTTGATCATCAGCTTCTCCAATAGGGGTTGGAGTGATGACCTTGATGAACTTTTCAACTTTGTCTTCGGATAGTCCATCCAAGCTAATTTCTTTCATCTGTGCACCTGCATCTTCAATAAGCACACTAGAAGAGTTGCTTTGCAGCAAACTAGTCTCATCAAATACAACATGTATCGATTCTTCTACCACTAGGGTTTTTCTATTATAAATCATATATGTCTTACTATGGTTACTATAACCTACAAAAATAACTTCAAAACTCTTTTCGCTAAACTTTGTAGTATGATGCTTGTCATTATTTAGCGCGAAGCATTTACAACCAAAGATTCTAAAATATGAGACTGTTGGTTTCCTACCCTTCAGAAGTTCGTAAGGTGTCTTATCGTGGTTTTTGTTTATGAGGGCTCGATTTTGCACGTGGCATACAGTGTTGATGGCTTCAGCCCAAAAGTACTCCGAAAGTGAAGCATCACTCAACATGGTCCTGTAGGACTCTATGAGTGTTCTATTCCTTCTCTCAGCCACTCCATTTTGTTGAGGAGTGCGAGAAGAGGAAAACTCATGAAAGATACCTAGGCTTTCACAAAATTCTGTCATGGCCCCAGACTTGAACTTTGTACTATTGTCACTTCTGATTTTGACTATGGAGCAGTAGTACTCATTCTGAACTTGCCCGACAAAATTAGTAAAGATGTCGAAGGTATCTGACTTGTGTTTCAGAAAGAACACCCACGCAAAATATGAGTAATCATCAACAATTACTAACGTATAATCCTTACCTCCCAAATTCTAATTTGCAGTGGACTGAACAAGTCCATATGTAGTAGATGAAGACATCTATTATAATCCTTGCCAATAATGCTTTTAAAGGTAGCCCTTGTTTGCTTGCCTTTTACACGTGCATGACAAGGTCTATCTTTGACGTACTTGACATTTGGGGAATCACATACTAAGTTCATTGAAAATAATTTATTAATAGTTTTGAAATTAATATGTGCTAGTCTCTTGTGCCATTGGTCACCATGAGATGCTCTATCTTTTGCTAAAAGGCACACTGGTGTCGAAGAATCTATACAAATTAAATTCAAGCAAAATATGTTTCTGCTTCGAGTGCCGGATAGAATCGTTTCCATATTGTCAACAGATTTTATCAAGCACTTATCAGCCTGAAACTCAACTATGTATCCTTTATCGCAGAGTTGGCTTATACTTATAAGGTTATGTTCCAAACCTTCAACGTAAGCCACATCTGAGAAGGATACATTACCATTCGTAATCATAATGTAGCCTTTAGTAATTCCACGGTCTGAACCTCCAAAGATGACCTTCGGTCCGTTCACGACTGGAGTAAAGTTCTGAATAAGGCTTCTTGTCCCGGTCATATGCCGAGAGCATCCACTGTCCAAATACCAGATTGGCGTTTTGGTGGCCTTTGGACATACCTGCAATCACAATCAGTTTGCCTTAGGAACCCAAATACGTTTGGGTCCTTGGTCTCGGGTTAGAACACTCCCCCTACGAATATTAGCATTGGGAGTGGTCTTCCTCATATTTCCAACATGTGGGGTTGCATCATTTCTAGGATTAAACCAGCAATCAATGGCAAAGTGACCAATTCTGCCACAACACCAACAGTCAAATCTGTTGTATCTTTGCCTTATGTTCTCTTGCTTGACCTTTTGGAATTGTGGTCTAGCAGGGGCAGCATTCTTGGCAGAAGAGGCTTCATGATGATGACAATCACATGTTTTCTTCTCCTTCACTGGCTTTTCTACAACAGGCTTTGCCTTTGGTGCCTTCTTGAAGTTATGGCCATGATTGAAAGGGCCATAGCTCTGAAGAATCACTTCTTCATAAGGTGCCTTGAAGACACTTTCGCCAAAGTTTCTGGGTTGAGTCCATCCTTGATAACGGGACTTTGGCTCTACATAAGTAGGCCTTGCAAAGTGTCCGTAGGATGAGTCAAGATCAAACTCGTTTGAAGAAAACATAACCTTTTTGAACGAGGTCTGATCTTGAGGGGCTTTCCCCTTCTCTTTGGCTAAGGCCTTTTTGGCAGCCTTATTCTTCCGTTGAGACTTGTTTCTCCTAGAAGACTTACTGGGAGCTTCTTCATGGTCTTGTACAACACCCTTGGCCTTAGCTGAGAATTCAGCAACGTGGAAGAACTGTCTTGGGCTTCGAGAAACTTTCAACTAGTTACTTTTCAACACCAAGTTGGGCTTCCAGCTCTTTGATGATTTTCTCTTTAAGGTCGAGGTGCTCAAGAGCTTTGTTATATTGTTCAATAGCATTATTGAAGTTCTCTTCGAGCGAGTCAGTCTTTGTGACTTTCTCTCTCAAGATGCTCTCTTCATCTTTGAGAGACTTTATCTCTTTAGCCTGAGTTTTCACGACTCGGCGACATTTGTCGTAAGCCATGATTAACTCCTTATATTGGACCATGATTTTCGACTCATCGTCAGACGAGCTATCCTCATAATCATGTTCAGAAACCTCAGAATCAGAAAGAGGAGTGTGAGAGTTTACCTTCTCAGTGAACTAGGGCTCTTGTTCATCATCATTTTAAGCCATGAGCCCAAAATAGGCTTCTTCTTCTTCACTCGACTCAGATGAGTCAGAGTCACTAAGAGTCTTGCCCTTTTTGGCCATCAAGATCTTCTCTGTCCTCTTCTTGTTGTACGAGGACTTCTTTTCTCTCTTCTACCACCCTCCTTCTTCTTGTGAGGGCAGTCAGCGATGACGTGTCCTGGCTTATTACAACAATAACAAATAATGTTAGTAGAAACATGTTTGTTCTGTTTAGAGGTGTACCTATCATGGCTGCTTGAGCCTTTTCTTTGCCGATCACCATCATGTCGTGATATACTATAGGAGGTATCCTTGTCTTTCCATTGCTTCTTCGTGTTCAAGAATTTCTTAAATTGTCGTGAGAGTAGTGAGAACTCTCCTTCTGATAGTTCAGAGCCTGAGGTGCTTGGCTCTGAGGTTTCTTCTTCACGAACTTCTTGTGCTGGAGTAGGAGGAACAACCTTTGTCTTCTTAGAGGTGTCTGCCTTTAGAGCAACAGACTTCTCTTTGAATGCAGACCTGCTCTTCTCTTCTTCAGCCTTTCTGGTGTTGCGTTGAAGCTCATATGACATAAGCTTCCCGAAGATATTTTGAGGATCTATCTCGGCCATTTTTCCAAACTCCCTTATAGCACAGACCTTGTTATCCCATTCCTTAGTCAGGGATCTCAAGAACTTATCGTTCAATTCTCCATTAGTGAAGACTCTGCCATAGACCCTTAGCCCATTCACTATCTTGAAGAAGTTCTCAAAGGTGTCAGCAATGGTATCTTTGTTTCCATGTCGAAAAGCTTCATACTTCTGATTAAGAAGGGATCTTCTATCATCCCTCACTTCTTCTGTGCCTTCATCAAGGTAACTAGTGACTGCCACATCTCCTTCGCAGACTGGCAGTGAATCATGTTTTGCAGCATTGAATCATCGACTGCACTTGCTATAATATTTTTTGCCTTTTTGTCCAATGAGACAAGTGCAATCTCATCCTTATCTAGATCCATAAGTTTCTTGGGGACTTTCTTAGTTGGATCTATAGTGGAGACGGTCATGGGAATATAAGGACCTTCTTCAACTATCATGAAGATCCTTGGATCCACAGCTTCCATAAATAACTTGATTCTCTCTTTCCATATAGGAAAATTATTTTTGTTGCATAAAGGAAGCTTGGCAAAATCTTTAGCCTTGTCCATTTTTGGTAGATCTCAAAAGACAACTATTGAAGGATCTGATCAAGGTGTTAACCTTTTAACGATCAACCTGCCTCTGATACCAATTGAAAGTTTATAGGTGCCTACCTAAATCACCTAGAGGGGGTGAATAGGTGAATTGTTCGTCTTTTTACGGATAAAAAATTACGAACCAAAGCACAGATCTATCTACCAATCAAACACAGACGAGGAAAGAATTATAGTTGTTCCCCAACCTTGGGTACATCTAATTTCCCTCACCGATCTAGCAATACACTAGACTCGGCTACTCCACTATCTCGGATTGGAAATCAATCCTACCCTCGGAACAATGTTCCTACAATCTCGATCCACAAAACGGATCTACACTCGGAAGATGAAACTTCCTACAATCTTAGAGTTGAAAAATCCTACACTCGGAGAAACGTTCTCCTATAATAATGAAATAAATTTGTATAGAAATACAAACAGTAATCTTCTTTTTCAGATCTGCAAACTGTTGACCAGTATCTTCTTCTTTTAGGCGTTGAGGCTTTATCAGAGAGGTGAAGAAAATCTCGGCAAAATCAGATCGGGATCTTCTTGACTTTACACGATCGAACAAATCAGAAAATAGGGAGTTGAGCGAATCTCAATCTGGAAAGCTTTCTTGATCTGAATCCTCAAAAGATGAAACCCTAGCCAGTCGGGAATCAGCGATGACGGCGGCGGTGGATTTCGTTTCTTGAAGAGAGAGAGAGAGGAGACAGAAATTCTTGAGAGAGAGAGAGTACGACTGCAAAAACTTATTAAAAAAATCTTCTTTGATAAATTAGGGTTTGTCGATTTTGACAAGACCTTTTATAGGAGAGGAGAAGATTAGCCATAATTGAGTTATTATGAGAGACACGTGGACCAATCACGTCAAAGTTTAAGAATAAGACCGTTATTCTAGACTTGAATAATTTTCGGAAAAGTCAAGTAAAATACTCGAGATGTAATAGACTACTCGAGTACATGCAACACTACTCGAGTAGGTAGAAGATGACTACTCGAGTATATGAGAAGAACTACTCGAGTATATGAGAAAAACAACTCAAGAGAGAATGAGATGATTACTCGAGTACATGGAGTCAACTACTCGAGTAAATCAGAATGAGAAAGACTCATCTACTCGAGTAACAAAAATGACTTACTCGAGTACTTGAGTACATACACGAGAGGTGGAGTAAATTACTCGAGTAAAAGAAATACTACTCGAGTATATAAGAATGAACTACTCGAGTATATAAGAGACTACTCAAGTCATAGACTTAGAAAATTTCTTGAACTTGAAAACTGAATTACTCGAGTATAGAAGATGAACTACTCGAGACAAATAGAACTACTCGAGTATATGGAGATGACTACTCGAGTAATTCACTTAGAGAAATTTTCTGGAATGGAATTCTGGATTACATGAGTATAAACACTGGACTGCTCGAGTAGTAGATGAACTACTCGAGTACATGACTTAGACTACTCGAGTAAATGTGAACTACACGAGAGTCAGAATACAACTACTCGAGACAGAAGATAGAACTACTCGAGTATATAAGATGGCTACTCGAATATTTAACTTAGAATAATTTGAGAAGTAAATTTCTATAAACTCGAGAGGTAAAAGGAAACTACTCGAGTAATATCTTAACTACTCGAGTAAGAGTATTATTACTCAAGTATGAACTCAGTAACTTACTCGAGTAAGTAAAGATCTACTCGAGTACTTTAATTAGGAAATTTTTCTAGACAGAATTTCTCTTCTTCTAAGGGATGACTAGGATCAAGTCTTTTCACTTAGTCCTAGAGCTTGAATATGAAGTGCATCCCAATAGAGAGGCTACACATGAGTCAACACTTTGGAACACACAATGAGGGATTACATTGTATGGTCCTGTGTTTGGTGACCCATTGTAGATTAACATTGGTCTACATTTCTCATAGGAAATCCTGCAAACACTTAACTCAAACCAAGTATTAAATACAACTTTATTCATCTTAGTTCAAGGGTGACTTCATCAAATCTGGGTTAGTGTGGATACAATACCCAACAGTACTTCTTTCCGATTAGTCTACGAAAAATCGTGTCTTCTCCCGGTAGAAGCAGAGCACTGCGCGTATTGGGCGCTACAGTTTTTTAATTTCGATCCGCACTCGGTCGGCGAGCATAGAAAAAACAAACTAAATGAACTTGACAAATGGCGAGCGTACGCTTATGAAAATAATAAAACTTTATCACGATAAGAACTTGTGCCATCCTAAAACGTTTAAACCTGTCGATCAAGTTCTTCTTTTCAATTCTCGCTTACGTCTTTTTCCTGGAAAGCTTAAATCTAGATGGTCTGGGCCATTTGCGGTCAAGCAAGTCTTTTCTTACGGAACTGTGTTACTCTCGCACCCGGATAAGTGTGATTTTAAAGTAAATGGACATAGACTGAAACTTTATCTTTATAATGATTCTGTGTCTCCTGCAAAGGAGGATCTTGTTTTGGACTCTTGAGTATTTATCTTCATGTGTACTTTTATTTTATTTTATTTTTGACTTCTTAATTATTATGAAACTTTTATTATTCAGACTCTCTTTTATATTGTTAAATAAAGAACACTTTTGGGAGCCCGCCCAAGTATTTTCTGCTTTTATTTTTATTTTGCTCTTCCGCCTGGTGGCCCAACAATACAAGTTCGTGATTGCCGCTCCAACATTGCTGATTTCAAGATGGATCAAATCAATCTTGCTGATGATCAAGTGCGCTAAAAAGCAAACATGGGGGAGCGACATCCGCCTTCATCTCACAAACCCGGGGAAGTCCCGTTCTTTTATTTTTCCTTTACTGCCTTTCCTTCTTCTTTCTCGTTTTTCTTTTTCATTGAGGACAATACAAAACTTAAGCATGGGGGAGGGTCTCTTTATTTATTTTCTATCTTTCCTTTTCAATACAAAAAATAAAACGAAAAAAAATATCAAATATGCTTAAAAAACAAAAAAATATTAGTATAGTTTAATTAAGCTTTTTAGTACTACTTTTTCTTTAACTAATACAAAAACCCAAAAAAATAAAAAATAGAAAAACATCAAAAATCCAAAAAAATTGCTAAAATCTATTTGAAAATCAAAATCAAAATTTTTTTTCTATCTTTATTTTTATGTTTCTTCTAGTGATGTGTAGGCCCGTGCGGTTTTGTAGTTCTATGTAGATTTCCTTAAATTGGTTTTCTAAATCTATCATTCTTACATAGCTTAGTTTTACTAATTTCTTGTTCTTAAATATAGACATCTATTTTTTACGTTGTAAGTTATTAATTTGTAGTTTTTTTCTTTTTATTCGGTTAGTTGCGTACGATTGGTTGCTAGGTAATGTTATCTCTTTTTCATTTGTGGGGTAATACTTTCTTGGTGTCTAGAACTTGTCTCTAGCTACTCTCGAAACATTTGCGTCGTTTTTACGTACTTTAGAAATGATTTAGGCCACCCTTTGACTCGTTTGAACCTTCCTTACCCACCAAAAATTTCACCGTTGCAAAACAATTTTTGGGCCTTTTTCCATGTTTCTTTGTTTTTAGCTCCACCTTTCATTTCATTATCTCCAAGCCAAAATGCTTTTCCTATTTCACACTAAACTTTGAGCTTAAATGTTATGTTTGTGAAGGGTTATTATCTTTGAAAATGAAAAGGAAAATTATTAGTTTGCATTTGGGGCTCTCTTTTATGAGAAAAGGTTATTATCAAAATGTAAAATCAAAAAAAAGAAGAAAAAGTTGTATATTTTGGCCAATTTTATGATAAGAGAAAAAAATGCATGGCCTTGTTTTGTTTGTTTGAATTGGAGAACTGATGTACTTGTCATTTCTCATTTTTATCATTTTTATGATTACTTGGAGCTCACCCTTGGTTTAGTGTGTTTTAGCCATCACGTTTATCTTTGATTTTCAATTCCTAATCATTTTCCTAAACCAAGTCTTTATGCCTATTTAAGTCCTTTTGATCTTTAGACGTGAATTCGCATAGTGGAGAGAGTGTGAACGGACAAGCCTATGGCCACCATCATTGATGGATTTTTTTGGAGGTTATCTTCACGTGATTTAGGGATAATTGTTATTTAGCAACCTATTAGTTCATTCAATGCGCCATTTATTTAGAATCTCTACTTTTGTTTTTCTTATTTTCATTAATTTTGGATGCCTTATTTTAGGGATTTAGAAATATGTAATTCTTCTTTATGTTCTAGTGATATTTTTAGATCTCCATTTTCAAGTTTTCTATTATGCACTTCTCACCCCACTAGTTGTTAACATAGAAATTAGGATAGTTTAATTTTTCAAGTTTTGGTTTTCTTAATCTATGAAATCTAAATTGCTTGGTTACTATTATTTCTCTCCCCTAGTTTTCATTTTCATTTGCTTGAGGGCAAGCAAATACTCTAGCATGGGGGAATTTGATGACTACTTTTAGTCATCGTTTTTGGCTTAGTTTAGCATGAGAATTTCTTAGGTTTTATAATATTTCTACGTATTTTTATGCTTACTATGTTCCATTTTATGTTTAATAATTATTTGTGTTTTGTTTTAGAATTTAACTAATATTATTATTTATCTCATGTTTTGTTTTTCTTTTGTAGGTTCAAGGCCTTTGTTGTCGTCCAAGTGCAGCCCACCATGCAAGCCAAACCCAAGCCCTTCTATTTGGTGCTACCCGAGCCTATGATGCAACCCTACAACTATCAAACTCGAGCCTTGATGTTGGAGCATCCCACCATGTAGCCACACACGAGCCCACTTCAAAGATGCAAGCAGCCAGCCCACTTTAATGGTGAACCCGAGCCCATGTAACCAGCACATGGTGCAGCCCAGGCCTCCTCCAAGTGCAGCCATGCAGCCCACTCGCTCCATACTTTGGCCCATTTGAGGCCCATGCATGGCCGGCCACTCCTTATGCATCCCCTCATTCATTCCCTCTCTCTCCCCTTTAATTATTTTCTCTTCTTTATTCCTCATGCATCTCCACATTCACCCCTTCTCTCTTATTTATTTCTCATTCACCCCTCTTTCCCTTTCTCTCATTCTCATTTAAACCCATCCATCCCCCCCATCTTTTATTTATTTTGTTCTTTTTCATTTTCCAAAATGCATATGCATAATGTAACTGCTCCAATCTTCACTGCTCCATATCCTTCAGACTAGCCACTTTTTGAATCACCAAAGATCATCTTTTGCCCTAGCTTGGACTTGTAATTGGTGAGATTGTCCTTGCTACCTGTCATGTGTTTGGAGCATCCACTGTCCAGGTACCATGGCTGATTCACTCCTGGACAGCTCTTCTCTTGCAATGAAAATAGTTAAATATTCTTGACCCATGTTACCTTGGGTCCTTTGCTTTGTTGATATGAAAAGCTGGAAATAATTGAAAATTCTGGTTGGGATTTATATCCTAGAGGGTGATATATTCTAGGTGGTATAACCCAATCAGCTAGAGGATTAAAAGCTTTTCTGGAATTATTTAAGTTGTAGTTATAGTTAAACTTTTGGTTAAGTCTTTCTGGGTTCGACGAATTTCTGTAGGTTCGTCGACCAGAGTTCAAAGAATTGGGTTGAGATCGTCGATCTCTACCCAGAGAATGAACATATTCATTTTCTGTATCCCACGTTCGTCGACCTCTGCTCGACGAACCATATAATGTTCGTCGATCGCAGTTAGACGAATGATTATTATTGAAGTTTGCATTCAGAGATCGTCGTTCTGAGTTCGACGATCTGTTCTTATACCGTCGATCTGAGTTCGACGATAACTGCTGAACATTGTTATTTTTGTCATTCTTCTGGTTTTTAATTTTGTCCTTAGCTTCAATTTGTTCTAGAATTTTATTAACCTTATTTACTTGTTCAGTGTTTTTCTTTCCTTTATCAAAGATAAAATTTACAGGTTTTGAAAGATGATTCCTTTGGATTAGTGTTGGTTCACTGGATGTAGCTCCTAATCCTAATCTGCAGTTATTAGTTCTAGCATTTATTGTGCTGGTTATATCTAGCAATTTCAAACTTCTTCCATTTAATGATTCTTCTAATATCTTAGCTTTGCTAAGTTCTGATTTCAGAAAAGTAATTTGTTCATTTGCAGATTTCAGTTCACTAGATAGATTTGCATTTTCAGTAATGATTTTATCTAGATCATTTAATTTATCTCTAAGAAGTTTGATTTCCTTCTCAGAGCTTATCAAATCTAAGCATAAATTTTTAAATTCAAATTTAAATTCATCAGATTCAAAATCATAAGATGCTATTACCTGATCTTCAGCTGACAGGTTTTCTTCATTATCAGATTCATCTGTATCTGATCTGCTACTGCTTGCATCAATTGCCATGAGGCAAACCTCCTTTGCCTTGGCCTCCTCTTCTTCTTCACTGGAGCTGGAAGATGTGGATTCATCTTCTGTGTCACTCCATGTTTCAGCCACAAATCCTTTGTCCTTCTTTTTGTGCTTGCTGGAAGAGGGCTTGCTGTAATGCTTGATTCTTGATTCCTTCCCTCTTCTTCTTTCCTTCTTTTGATTTTCAGGACATTCAGACATGAAATGTCCTGGTTTCCTGCACCCAAAACACACTACCTCTTTAGTGGGGGTTTTTTCATACCTTGGCTGGCTGTCATTTCTGGATGACTTCCTTGTGAAGTCTTTCCTTGCCATTTTGAAGAATCTCTTGGCAAAGAGACTCATTAGCTCGTCATTGACTATTGGGGCTTCAGTTTCTTCAGCAGTCTTGAATGTAATGGATTGTTCTTTCCTTGCTGGAGGAAGCATCATGTGTTCCACTGCTTCTCTGGACAAGATTAGCTGCTCATAAGATTTGAGTTTTCTCAGGAGAGATTCAGTTGAAATCTCATTCATGCTTCTGGCCTCTTTGATTGGCCAGATCCTGGTGTCCCATGAACTTGGGAAGCACATTAGGATCTTGTCATTCACTTCAGTCAAGGTGATTTCTTTATCTAAGGTCCTTAGCTCACTGATGATGGAGCTAAGCCTGTTGTACATCACTTCAACTGTTTCTGCCTGATCCTTCTTGAAGTTTTCGTATTGTGTGATGAAGTTTGATCTTCTATCTTTCCGCTCATCTGCTGAGCCAATAACCATGTGATTGAGTGAATCCCAGATTACTTTTGTAGATGTGTACTCAGCCGACTTCTGAAAGATGTCATCTGACATAGTCTGAGCCAATATGTTCATGGCTTTGGCATCCACAATCTTTGTTTTCTTCTGGGCTTCAGTCCAGTCAGGTGGTGGGACTGCATTGTTGCTGGAAGATGCTGTAGATGTAGATGCCTGTGGGGGACCTGTCAAAATAGAGTTGTAGATGTCTTCATCAATAGAGTTCATGTACAACTTGATTATTGCCTTCCAGATGGAAAACCTATTAAGGTTGCAAACTGGAGGTCTGGTTCTTGCATAATCCTTATTTTGTGTTATCGGTGTGTTTATAATCTAAATGAAAATGAAATAATGTTTATATCTAACAAAGGATCTTAGGTTCAAGGTTTAGCTTGTACAACAAAAGGAACCAGCTCCGATACCAATTAAAAGTGATGTGTTAGATCTAATATACTCTAGAGGGGGGTGAATAGAGTATTTGTAGGTCCTTATAAAACTATTACCGCTTCTGCTGTAAATAAAATTTGCATAATTAAAATAAAATAAATAAACACACACCAGTCATAATAACACAAGCACAGCAAGACCAAAAAGAAAAGGGGCAACCAGACGACACAAGAAATTTTATAGTGGTTCCCCAACCTGGGTACATCCACTCTTCTACCACCCGGGTAGGAATCCACTCAGGTTTTTGATCAGGTGCCTGACACCAATGAGCTTTTGATCAGGTGCTCAAAAACCAAATCCTCAAGTCTTTTGATCAAGTGACTAGTAACCAGGAATCACTTTGGAAGGGAGATGACAACCCATTACAGAGGTGGGGATGAGAGAGTGATGAAAGTCTTCTTTTATCAATCACAATGAGAAGACTATGTGGATTCAGTGATGTTGTCAAAGCTCCCCCTGAGATGTAGAAGAGTTTAGGAGAACTGGAGCTTTGCACAGGGTGATAGGCCTTCAAGCTTTCAGCCTTGATCAGAGAGATCTTCAGGAACTTCTTTGACAGATGGAAGATTTGTTGTCCTGTGAAGTGTCCTGGAGAGTTTGAAGAATGAAGACTCTTGATATTTGAATGATTGTTCTTCTTCTTCAGATGATATATGATGTTCTAGTCAAGGGCTTTCTTCTATATCAGAAATCTTATGTCATATTGAGAGCAGACGGGTTGTGTTTTTCTTGTGTGATTCAGTAATCTTCTCTCTGTATAATTTTCTGACTTTCTTTCTATCTGTTGCTGTCGGAAAAGAGAAAAATCTCTTTTTATATTTTCTGGGGAAATTGGTCTTTCGAATTTTGAATTCCTTCTACATTCAATGCTGACGGCCTAGAGAATAAGCAGCATTGAATAATTTCCCCAACTGTCCTGTGGAAAAATGGCAGGCAATAATCCTGGAGAATATCCTAATCAATGCTCCTCCAACGGTTATATTCAGAGAATGTTAGAGCATTGATTACTCAGGAATTATTACAGTAATAATGGGGACAGGGCTGAAAATGACTTTGTCTGGAATCGTCGAACAGAAGACAGAATTCGTCGAGCTGAGTTCACAGTTCGTCGAGCTGAGTTGCTATGTTTGTCGATCAGATAACTTCTGTTCGTCGAGCTGAGTTCCAAGATCGTCGATCTGATAACAGAACTGTATGCTTCAGAAACTTTGCTTTTTCTGTGTCTGAAGTTCGTCGAGCTGAGTTTCTGGAGTTGTCAAATATTTTGTGTGTCGACTGATATCCTGTGTGTCCACACTAGTCTTCTGTGTGGTATCGACATGACCTTTCCAATGTGTCGACTGATGATCTGGGTGTCTACACAAGTTCCTCTAGTGTCGACTCAGTTGTTGTTGACATATACTCTAAAGGTTGACACAAGTCTTCTGGTTCTAAGTAGTTGAAGTAGATAATCCAGAATTCGTCGGGCAGAGAACTAAGTTCGTCGACCTGAGACTAGAGAACATAGTCTTGACAGAATGCTATAGTAGTCCAAAGATTCGTCGACCAAAGAATAGAGTTCGTCGAGCTCAGCTCAAAGAATTTACTCTGAGCTCGTCGAGCTGAGCATGACTATCGTCGACCTGAGTTCGACGAACGTCGAACTCACTTTACAGAGTCTTGAAATATTCTAAGTCTTGAGTCTCTGGCAGTCTTGTTGATAGCTGGTCCATGTGATGTTGACTCTAAGGAATTGCCTAGACTCTAGGACACAACTATGACCCTGGCTATACATTGTGGGTCACAAGATCCTAAGTTAGTGAACCTAGCCCAAATCAAACTAGGGATCCAACAAACATGTGTGCTTGAGGTTGCTGTAGATGTAGAGGCAGTTGATTGAGGAGGACCTATCAAAATAGAGTTGTAGATGTCCTCATCAATAGAATTCATATCTAGTTTAATTCTTGACTTCCAGATGGCAAACTTATTTAAGTTGCACACTGGAGGTCTGGTGCTTGCATATTACTTGTTCTGTACCATACTATGAATATAATCCCAAGTAAAATAAAAGTTCAGATCTAACACAGGATCTTTTTGTTCAAGGGTTAACTTGTATAACGAAAGCAACACTGCTCTGATACCAATTGAAAGAGAGGGTTAGACCTGAAATACTCTAGAGGGGGTGGGGTGGGGTGAATAGAGTATCTTTTAAATCTTTAAAACTGTTTGCCTTAAATAAAAATACTTTAGAGTAGGGCAGCAATATGATACTAATCTGCTGTAAATAAAAAGTAAATCCTGAGATACACTAATCTACCACATGCACAACAAGATTAAATTAATAAACACAGACACAACAAACCTAACTTGCACAGGCACAGCAAGAATAAAAGAAAGAGAGCAAGCAGACAACACAAGAATTTTTATAGTGGTTTCCCAACCTAGGTACATCCACTCTTCTACCACCCTAGTAGGAATCCACTAACAGTTTTGATCAGGTGACTACCAACAATGAGCTTTTGATCAGGTGCTCAAAAATCAACCCAAGTCTTTTGATCAGGTGACTTGAAACCAAGGAATAACTTTTGAAGGGAGTTAAAGAACCCTGGGTACAGTGAGGGGGTGAGAGAGTTTTGGTGTCTTCTCTTTCTCAAATACAACTGAGAAGACTAGTGTATCTTTGATGTTATCAAAGCTCCCCCTGAGTTATTGAGTTGTTCAGGAATATTGAGCTTTGCTTAAAGGTGAGTAGGTCTTCTATCTTTGGCCTTGATCAAAAGTAATCCAGTAACTCTTTGACTGATGAAGATTTGTTGTTCTTGAAGAGTCCTGGAGTGAAAAATGAAGAAGACTCTTGATTTGAATGGATGTTCTTCTTCTTCTTCAGCAGTGTAACGCCACCGATTTTTTCGATGATTTTATTTGTTTGGGCAACGTCAGATTTATGACGTTGTGGCGTTACTTTTAACGTTGAGTTGACGTTCCAATGTCGTTAAGGCATTTTAACGTCTGTGCGGTCGAGTAGCCCGAATTCTTGTTGTAATGGGAAAATTTTGCATTTGGAATTTAAGTTAAGTAATTTTGGACTTGCTCATCAAGTTTCATCGCAATCCGAGCATTTTTTTGGAGTCTCGGCGCGTGATTGAAGTTTTCGATTGTTTATGATTGTCATGTACCTTGAAGATTAATATCTCAGGAATGGCTCATCGGATTTTGGTTTTGACTTCGTCGTTGTGTTCGTAGCGTCAGTGTTCGTCTACGGTGCGAGTTTCGTTCAGTTCGGCGCGCGTTTGGGCCTCCGTTTTGAACTTGTGTTTTCTTATTCAAAATATATAAATATGATTATTTTAATATTATAGTACTATTCAAAAATGTCATTTACTATTCATTCATATAGTTTGATCAAAAGGGTGTATTTGCAAAAGAATTGTTTTTCCTGCAATTTTACTCAAGTGATTTCTATATGCAACTCGAGTAGGTCATTCTGCTACTCGTGTAGGTCTTTCTGCAACTCGAGTAGGTCAATTCTGCTACTCGTGTAGGTCATTCTGCAACTCGTGTAGGTCTTTCCGCAACTCGAGTAGGTCAATTTTGCTACTTGAGTAGGTCATTCTGCTACTCGTGTAGGTCTTTCTGCAACTGGAGTATGTCAATTTTGCTACTCGTGTAGGTCATTCTGCAACTCATGTAGGTCTTTCTGCAACTCGAGTAGGTCAATTCTGCTACTTGTGTAGGTCATTCTGCAACTCGAGTAGGTCATTCTGCAACTCGAGTAGGTCAATTGTTGTTTACATTCTGATGCCTTTTGAGGGTCAAAATGATGTCGTACAAAAAAATGGTTAACATGAAATTTGTTCGTTTCGACGAGATCTACAACTTGCGTGGTGGACACTTTTCGATTTGAAGCAATCTTAGACCTCTATTATCGATTATTCCGAAACTGCTCATAAATAGCGCGTTTTTGACAAAACGTTTTTTAAATATATATATATATATATTCTTTGACTTGGGTTTAGAACCAAATTTCATCTTATCTGATTCTTTTCCTCCCGAATCAGAGCGGCGTGATCGCGAGAGAGAAAAGTTTTCGTGAACCTTCCGGTGGCCGCCGACGGTGCTCCGGTGCTCGAATTCTTCATCCGAATATAGATCCGGAAAGCTCTCGCTGAGAGCTACACCCTCGTGGTAATTTCTTCCACGTTTCTTAAGATATCTCGTTAGGGTCTTCGGCCCGAAGCTCTATTTTGGCCATTTTTGTCTAGATTTCAACTCCTCCCGCATCCTTTTGCCCCGATCTACAACGTGGAGTGATTCGGTGGACTTTTTTGGTAAAACCAAGGAAAGTGGTAGTTTCCCCTCATTTCTCCTTGTCCGATTTGATGGTAACGAATGAGTTTTGTTCCTTGATCTTCTTTCCATGTTATAGCTATGTCTAATTTTTCGATCACTTGAAAATTTCTAAATCTTGTTTCGCTAACTGAATCTGGTAACTTCATATTGGTTTGATAGAATATTTTTAGTGTTGGCGTTAATTGGTTTATTTATCGTTATCGAACGTATTAGAGTTTATCTAAGATTTTAAATCGTCTGTAAGGGTTGATCAACCGCGTCTTGAGTTCGGTAATGTCAAGTAGAATCTGCCGAGCCAAATGTCGAGATATTTTGTGTTGTGTTTTCTTTGGGTTCTTGAATGCGAGAGTTAGTGGACTATTCCACCTCTGTAGTGATTGTCACCTTCATTAATGCCCTGTGGAAGTCTACCTGGTTTTTGGATGTCTACAGTGTATGGTGGAGAGTATGAGACTCCCTCACAGTTAGACGGATTATATATCCGTTTTGTTTCTTTTTGGGGGTGTGTCCAAGAGCGACCACTTCGCCCGTGTTTTTTTTTGGGGGGGGGGGTGTCCAAGAGCGACCACTTCGCCCGTGTTTTTGGGGATTGTGTCCAAGAGAGACCACTTCGCCCGTGTTTTTGGGTGGTGCGTCCAAGAGTGACCACTTCTCCCGTGTGTTCGGGTAGAGTCGACCACAGGTGCCTAATAAAGGTTTTGAATTTTTCTTTCTGGTGAAATAATCATGTAGCCACCTTATAGCCTTGTGCATCTGGTGCACTCTTGTGGAACATGGCAAATCACGTAGGAGTTCTTTTCCTATTGATACTCTGTTTCTTTTGTACTTTACTTCAGTGTGTTTGGTCTTGGGTTGGTACCCCTGTTGACCTTTGCTTATTTTGGCTTATTACTCTTCCTGCCACTACTTGTACTTTCTTGCTGAGGTGTTCTGTTTTTGGAATGTCTCAGGTTCAGAGCAGTAGCAGTTAGCAGTGCTGGTTTTGGAGTTTCTGGACGGCAGCGTTGGCCGTGGTTGTTGCCTCGTCCTAGCGAGGTAGTTTGTTGTTTGTTTAGTTTTACTAGTTCGGACATACTTTTGTTCGTGGGTTCGTGTCAGTTTGTTGGCGCCCACTAAATTGTTAGTTGTTTGATACTTGCTAGCTGCTCATTTCTTTAAATGTGGATGTGGATTACTTGTTCTCTGGGAGGATTTATGCTAGGAATGCATGTTAGGTATTTTCAACTATAAAATCTACTACTATTACTTCATGCATTGCATAATTTGAAGCTCTAACTTGTTATTTTTAGCGACCGTAAAAGCTATCTTTCCTACAATAATAAATTTAGAGTCTTGCAGAGCATGAGTTGTCCTATAGGGACGTTTTTACTCATGTAGGATGTCTGAGTTAATCTAATCAAGTATTTTTTCTGCGGCGTATAATATATTTTGATTCGTCGACTTGATGAGCCACTAAGCCGAGGGATACGGATAACTACTGCACTTAACTAATTTTCCTTAAAATAACTTTTAAAAAAGAACCTAACTTCATGTTTAGTTGGGTGTCTGCCTGAGCGTCCGCAGTTATCCCCTGCTGGCGTGGCATCATGACGCGCATTTTACCTTACTCTGATAAGTTTTTTTTTATATACGGTGAAAATGCGGGTTGTGACAGTTGGTATCAGAGGGAGGTTGCTTGACAATTTGTCGGGCAACCTTTCCTTGTAGGTATTAGGTGTTTAGTAGCATATTATACACACACTGATATGTCATCAACACGTCTTGGCTGAAGCACGAACACTACACTCATAGCATAACATGAAGTATACGGGGCATATTATGTAGTATGGGATGCATAATATGTGTCTGTATATGGATCCACCATAGGGGCAACATGTGAGGGTTATGTAGTATGGGATGCATAACCTTACCACATGAATGCGACTAGCACGTTTCTTTTTCATTGCTTGAGAATGTCATGTAGTATGGGATGCATAACATTTTCATGCGTACGCTGCTCATAACATGCATTAGGGCTTTTTTAGAATACATAACACAATCATGCATAACATAACATTGCATAAGCACAATGTGCCAAGCTAAAGATTTGCGGGATGACATATGTACACACATGGTTTTAAATCATAAAAAGGATAAAGAATACATGCATTCATGTCATAGGCACAAGATTCAATAGGATGAGAAGATATCATCCTAAGTAGGACATAACATCATTATAAAAATCTCAGAGCAAGTTGAAGCATAAGCAAGTGTCTTTTAAGTATGGTCTGAACTAAGTGGTGTAGTCCTAGTTTAAGCTAGAGTTTTAATGAGGTGTTATGTGTTTTTTTTAGAATGTCGCATGAGCATGTTACGACCAGGTCGACTCCCCAGTCTGAGGGCGAGTCGTCAGGTACGCGGGGTGAGGCAATGATTGTTGAACTACGCCAGAGCTTGGAGACCCTGGCAGGTCAGATCATGGCAATGCAAGCATAGTTGCAGGCATTGTTGGCTACCACCTTAGGACAACATCCTGGTGAGCAAACCCCCGTAGTGATTGGGTATGAGAGTGAGATCAGTAAATTTAATAAGTTTGCTTCTGAGTTGAGAGCTGCTGAGGAGCGCAGGGTTAAAGGTTTCTTGGGTGGTCTCCAAAATGACATTCAGCAGTTTGCCAATACTTACCAGTCTGAGACTAATGCGAGGACAGTAGAAGTTGCTCTTGAAGTTGAGACCATTGGATATGCTAAGGATCGTGATATGATACCGAGGAAAGAGAAGAGGAAGGGTGTCGAGCATGGAAGCTTTAGGGCATCCGTCCCTTCTTCGAAAAAGAAAAGTGGAGAAATATGTAGCTTCTGTGGTCGACCTGGACACCTTTTCGAAAGGTGTTTCAAGAGAAGTGCCACTTAAAAGAAGCAGCGGGTGCTCTCCATCCAAGGAGTACCCAAGGGAGATCGGGTGTGCACGTTCTAGTCAAAGAAGGGACATGACGTGAGTCATTGCTGGTTGAAGGAAAAGACTTACTTCCATTGCGGGCAGAAAGGACACCTGAAGACTTCGTGTCCCCAGGCTCAGTCCCCACTGCAGTCGGCCCCTCCTCGGGCTCTACCGCTGCCACCAAATCAGGATAAAGGAAAAGGTAAACTAATCGCGACGACTGAAGAAGAAACTCAGTCTTCAACCCAAGTGATTTCAGGTTAGGTTCTATCTGGTTTTGTTATTGATTGAATAAGTTATGTATACGATTTTATAAGTAAATTAAGGTAAAGAACCGTTGGGTGCGTGTTTCTATTGATTGTGTCGCTACCCACCCGTTCGTGGCTAGGCCCTTTGTAGAGCGTCATGGTTTGACCCTCGATTACATTGGTGACGTGTTTTGTGTTAAGTTTCCTTCTAGTGATTCTGTGGTATCGGACGAAGATATTCAGGGTTGTCTGATTCGGTTATTTGTTTTTCTAGTGGTTGCTGATTTAAAGGTGATAGACCTGGAAGGTTTTGTGTCGTCTTGGGGCCTATACTGGTTGTCTAGGCATGACTCTGTTACCCAGTGTAAGGTGAAGCGCTTGGACTTCAACATGGACGACGGACAACCCAGGAGTGGTTATGGTTATCCGCGTCAGGCTTCTCCAGTTATTTCTGCGGTATGTGCTCTGAAGCTTTTAGCTTCTGGGTGTTTTCTTATTTGGTTCCAGTTCTGGAAACCAAGGTAGCTTTACTGTGTCTAGAGGATGATGTCTTGGTGTATTCCCGCAATGCTGAGGATCATACTCAGCATTTGCATTTTATTTTGTAGACCCTGAGGGAGCATAAGTTATATGCGAAGTTGATCAAGTGTGAGTTGTGGCTACCCCAGGTGTCCTTCTTGGTCATGTTGTAAGCAAGGACGGTATTTCGGTAGATCCGACCAAGATTTTTATTGTGATGGAATGGGAGAGACCTTCTATACCCAAGAAGATTAGGAGTTTCTTGGGCATGGCTGGCTATTATGGAAGATTCGTGGAGCGGTTTTTGTTGTTGTCTGCTCCTCTAACTAGACTTACTCATAAGAATACTGCCTACATTTGTAGCGATAAGTGTGAAGAGGCTTTCCAAGAGTTGAAGAAGAGATTATGTACTGCTCCGATTTTAACCTTACCTACGGAAGGAGTTGAGTATGTTGTGTATGTTGACGCGTCACACATCAGACTTGGTTGTGTATTAATGCAAGATGGTAAGGTGATCGCGTATGCACCGAGGCAACTAAAGATCCATGAGGGACTATCCTACGCATGATTTGGAAGTTTGCTGCCGTAATTTATGCGCTAGAGCTTTGGAGATACTTATTACATGGCGCAAGGTGCAAGATCTATACGGACAATAAGAGTTTGAAGTACGTCTTCACTCAGAAAGAACTAAATCTGCACCAGCCTCATGGGTTAGAATATGTGGCGGATTATGAAGTGGAAATTTTTTATCATCCAGGAAAGGCTAATGTAGTAGTTGATGCCTTGAGTAGAAAGACCGCTAAGATTTTTAATCTGTCGGTGTAGTCCTTGGTAGAAGAATTTTTGTTGATAGATATTGAGGTTGGGAGTAGTACCGTGTCTGCTAGTCTAGAAGCAGAAGAACCCTCTTGGATTTCCCTTACTCGAGCACATCAGAAGGATGATCCTGATTTGTTGCATCTCTGGAATAGAACTGTGAAGGGAGAGCTACCTGATTTCTCTGTGGATGAGTTGGACACCTTGATGTATCGGGGTAGATTTTGCGTCACCTCCCTTGGCGATATTCGAGCTAAGATCTGTGCTGAAGCTCATGGTTCCAGTGTAGCCTACCACCCTGGTTCCCCTAAGATGTATAAAGATCTAAAACAAATTGTTTGGTGGTCAGGGATGAAGAATGACATCGCAAGGTTTGTATCGGAATGTTATACTTGTCAGCATGTTAAAGCTGATCACAGAAGGCCTGGTGGTAAATTGACACCGCTTGATATTCCAAGTTGGAAATGGGAGAGTATTTCAATGGATTTTATCACCGGTCTGCCAAAATCTCCCTGTGGGCACGACTCTGTTTGGGTGATAGTCGACAGATTGACAAAGTGTGCTCACTTTGTTCCATTTAAGATTGGGTACTCGATGAAGAAGATAGATGAGTTATATCTTGAAGAGGTCATCAGGTTACATGGTGTGCCTGTTAGTATCATATCAGATCGGGACTCTAGATTTACGTCTCGCTTTTGGAAGAGTTTACAGGAGGCGTTGGGTACTGATTTAAGGTATTCCACTGCCTATCATCCGTAGACTAATGGTCAGACGAAAAGGGTAAATCAGATCGTAGATAATATGATCAGGTGTTATATTTTGGATCATGGTGGTGCTTGGGATCAGCGTCTCAGACTCATGGAGTTTACTTACAATAATAGTTATCATGAGAGTCTGCAGATGGCTCCGTTTGAGGCCTTGTATGGGAGGCATTGTAGGACCCCATTATTTTGGGCTGAAGTTGGTGAGAGACCGTTGTTAGGTCCGGAAGCCCTTGAAGAGATGAATTGTGTCGTGACTCACATTCGGGAAAAGCTTCGTGTGGCTCAAGAGCGCTATGAGAAGTATGCTAATCTAAGAAGGGTCGATGTGGAGTTTGCGGTTGGAGACTTTGTTTTTCTTAAGGTTTCTCCAATGTCTGGCGTTAAAAGGTTTGGAAGGAACCACAAGTTAGACCCCCGGTACGTGGGACCTTTCCAGATTCTTGAGCGCATCGGAGTGTCAGCTGATAGGCTGGATTTACCTGCGACCTTCCCTGGTGTCCATGATGTGTTCCATGAGAGCCAATTGCGGAAGTGTGTTCGTAGTGATCATCAATTCCTCGACTCGATACCCCAGATTCAGCCCAACCTTATGTGTGTGGAAGAACCTATTCGTGTTCTGGATTCTCAAGAGCGTGTGTTGCGAAGAAAGACCATCCCTATGGTCAAGATTCTTTGGAGAAATCAAGACGTCGAGAGCGCGACGTGGAATTGGAATCAGCCATGAGAGAATCTCATCCGCACCTCTTCTCTTAGTTTCGGGTATGTTGCTATGTTTTCAGTTATGCATGGTTTTATCGATATTGGTTTGGTTTTGGAGTTGTGATAAGTTTCGGGACGAAACTTCTTTTTAGGGGGAGTGACTGTAACGCCCCCGATTTTTTTCAATGATTTTATTTATTTGGTCAACGTCAGATTAAGGACATCATGGCGTTACTTTTAACGTCGAGTTGACGTCACAATGTAATTAAGGCATTTTCGCGTCTGTGCGGTCGAGTAGGCCAAATTCTTGTTGTAATGGGAAAATTTTTAATTTGGAATTTAAGTTAAGTAATTTTGGACTTGCTCGTCAAGTTTCGTCGCAATCCGAGCATTTTTTTGGAGTCTCGGCACGCGATTGAAGTTTTCGATTGTTTATGATCGTCTTGTACCTTGAAGATTAATATCTCGGGAATGGCTCGTCAAATTATGGTTTTGACTTCGCCGTTGTGTTCGTAGAGTCAGTGTTCGTCGACGGTACGCATTTCGTTCAGTTCGGCGCGCGTTTGGGCCTCCGTTTTGAACTTGTGTTTTCGTATTCAAAATATATAAATATGATTATTTTAATATTATAGTACTATTCAAAAATGTCATTTACTATTCATTCATATAGTTTGATCAAAAGGGTGTATTTGCAAAAGAATTATTTTTCCTGCAATTTTACTCGAGTAATTTCTATATGCAACTCGAGTAGGTCATTCTACTACTCATGTAGGTCTTTCTGCAACTCGACTAGGTCAATTCTGCTACTCGAGTAGGTCATTCTGCTACTCGTGTAGGTCTTTCTACAACTCGAGTAGGTCAATTCTGCTACTCGAGTAGGTCATTCTGCTACTCGTGTAGGTCTTTCTACAACTCGAGTAGGTCAATTCTGCTACTCGTGTAGGTCATTCTGTAACTCGTGTAGGTCTTTCTGCAACTCGAGTAGGTCAATTTTGCTACTTATGTAGGTCATTCTGCAACTCGTTAAGGTCATTCTGCAACTCGAGTAGGTAAATTATTGTTTACGTTCAGATGCCTTTTTGAGAGTCAAAACGATGCCGTACAAAAACATGGTTAACATGATATTTGTTCGTCTCGACGAGATCTACAACTTTTGTGGTGGACACTTTTCGATTTGAAGCATTCCTAGACCTCTATTATCGATTTTCCCGAAACTGCTCATAAATAACGCGTTTTTGACAAAACTTTATATAGACTTAGGTTTAGAACCAAATTTCATCTTCTCCGATTCTTTTCCTCCCAAACCAGAGCGGCGTGATCGTGAGAGAGAAAAGTTTTCGTGAACCTTCCGGTGACCGCCGACGGTGCTCCGGTGCTCGAAATCTTCATCCGAATATAGATCCGGAAAGCTCTCGCCGAGAGCTACGCCCTCGTGGTAATTTCTTCCCCATTTCTTAAGATTTCTCGTTAAGGTTCTTCGGCCATAACCTCTATTTTGGCCATTTTGTCTAGATTTCAACTCCTCCCGCATCATTTTGCCCTGATCTACAACGTGGAGTGATTCGGTGGACTTTTTCGGTAAAACCAAGGCAAGTGGTGGTTTCCCCTCGTTTCTCCTTGTCCGATTTGATAGTAACGAATGCGTTTTGTTCCTTGATCTTCTTTCCAAGTTATAGCTATGTCTAATTTTTCGATCACTTGAAAATTTCTAAATCTTGTTTCGCTAACTGAATCTGGTAACTTCATATTGGTTTGATAGAATGTTTTTAGTGTTGACGTTAATTGTCTTATTTATTGTTATCGAACATATTAGAGTTTATCTAAGATTGTAAATCGTCCGTAATGGTTGATCAACCGCGTCTTGAGTTCGGTAATGTCAAGTAGAATCTGTCGAGCCAAATCTCGAGATATTTTGTGTTGTGGTTTCTTTGGGTTCTTGAATGCGAGAGTTAGTGGATGATTCCACCTCTGTAGTGTTTGTCACCTTCATTAGTGCCCTGTGGAAGTCTACCTTATTTTTGGATGTCTACAGTGTATGGTTGAGAGTATGAGACTCCCTCGCAGTTAGATGGATTATATATCCATTTTGTTTCTTTTTTGGGGGTGTGTCCAAGAGCGACCACTTCGCCCGTGTTTTTGGGGGGGTGTGTCCAAGAGCGACCACTTCGCCCGTGTTTTTGGGGAGTGTGTCCAAGAGCGACCATTTTGCCCGTATTTTTGGGTGCTGCGTCCAAGAGTGACCACTTCACCCGTGTGTTCGGGTAGAGTCGACCATAGGTGCCTAATAAAGGTTTTGAATTTTTCTTTCTGGTGAAATAATCATGTAGCCACCTTATAGGCTTGTGCGTCTAGTGCACTCTTGTGGAACGTGCCAAATTACGTAGGAGTTCTTTTCCTGTTGATAAACTATTTCTTTCGTACATTACTTCAGTGTGTTTGGTCTTGGGTTGGTACCCCTGTTGACCTTTTCTTATTTTGGCTTATTACTCTTCCTGCCACTACTTGTACTTTCTTGCTGAGGTGTTCTGTTTTTGGAATGCCTCAGGTTCAGAGCAATAGCGGTTAGTAGTGCTGGTTTTGGAGTTTCTGGGCGGCAGCGTTGGCCGTGGTTGTTGCCTCATCCTAGCGAGGTAGTTTGTTGTTTGTTTAGTTTTACTAGTTCAGACATACTTTTGTTCGTGGGTTCGTGTCAGTTTGTTGGCGCCCACTGAATTGTTAGTTGTTTGATACTTACTAGCTGCTCATTTCTTTAAATGTGGATGTGGATTACTTGTTCTCTGGGAGGATTTATGCTAGGAATGCATGTTAGGTATTTTCAACTATAAAATCTACTACTATTACTTCATGCATTGCATAATTTGAAGCTCTAACTTGTTATTTTTAACGACCGTAAAAGCTATCTTTCCTACTATAATAAATTTAGAGTCTTGCAGAGCATGAGTTGTCCTATAGGGACGTTTTTACTCATGTAGGATGTCTGAGTTAATCTAATCAAGTATTTTTCCGCAGCGTAAAATATATTTTGATTCGTGGACTAGATGAGCCACTAAGCCGAGGGATACGACTAACTACTGCACTTAACTGATTTTCCTTAAAATAACTTTTAAAAAAAACTTTCTTCATGTTTAGTTGGGTGTCTTCCTAAGCATCCGCAGTTATCCCCTGCTGATGTGGCATCATGACGCGCATTTTCCCTTACTCTGATAAGCTTTTTTTATATGCGGTGAAAATGCGGGTTGTGACAAGCAGTGTCAAGGTGAAGACCAGATTCTTTTTTTACACAGAGAAGAGCTTGAATGAATGATATTATGTATCTTCTTTGGGTGTTGTATCTTATTCTTGTGTATGTCTCTCTCTCTCTCTCTCTCTCTGTCTATCTCTGTCTGTTGAGAAGAAGGAAGAAAATCCCTTTTATATTTCCAATGGAATTTCTCCTTTGAATTTTGAATTCCTTCCTTCATTGATTGCTGACGAACTGGAGAATGTATGCATTAATTGAATTTCCCTAACTATCCCATTGAAAAATGACAAGTAATAATCCTAATGAATGTCATAATCAATGCTGCTTCTAACGGTAATATTCGGAGAATATTAAGCGTTGATTACTCAGGAATTACTGCAATAAAATAAGGATAGAAAGGAGGAAAAATGCAAGTCTGGAACTGCACAGAAAATCGTAGAGCAAAGGACAGAATTAGTCGACCTGAGAACCAAGATCATCGAGATGAGAAGTCATGTTCGTAGACCAAATAATTGTTGTTCGTCGAGCTGAGATCCAAGATCGTAGACCTGAGAACTGCTAACTACAAACTGCCAATTCTGGATTCTAAGATCGTCGAGCTAAGAACTGCTAACTGCTACTTGATAAAACTTGTCAATACTGTGATCTAAGTTCGTCGAGCTAAGAATCACAAATTCGTCGACTGGAGTTCAGAGAAATGATTCTGGGCTTGGAATGTTGAAGTAGAGCTTCCAGAAATCGTCGACCTGAGAACTAAGTTCGTCGAGCTCAACTCAGATAATTGTCTCTGAGTTCATCGAGTTGAGCACGACTTTCGTCAAGCTGAGTTCGACGAACGTCGAACTCACTTTCCTGAATCTTTGAAATTTCTCTAAATCTGGAGTTTTCTGCAGTCTGTTGTTGGCTGGTCCAAGCAATGTTGACTCTAAGGACATGGCCTAAACTCTAGGACACAGACATGATCCTCGATATACAAGGTGGGTCAATAATCCTAGTTTAGTGAACCTAGCCCAAATCCAACTAGGGATCCAACACATTATTGACGGTTGTAAACTTTATAATTAGTCAGAGATGGTGAAAAATCAGGGAGAAAATTTTAGATATTATGTTGAGGAAGACCGGATGCTAAGACAATATTTAATGGAGAAAAAGAAATAGGATCCCCTATTATTGGATGACTCATAAATTGGATTAGTGAAAATGATGCCTTTAGTTGTTAACAGAGGCTATTAAATTAGAAACCAACTTAATGCTATGCTACTACGAGATCATGCAAGCTGGAATAAACTCAGCTTACCTATCCAAATGTCAACTAGAGCAGCTCACGGATCAATCACAATATATAGAAAAAAGAGAACAAAAAATGAACAAGATCCCTATTCGAGAAACGTTCACAGATCTAAATTCCTATTCTAAAAATGTTGTTCTTGCATCAAAAAAGAACATCGAGAAATGGAAAAAATGAGGAAATGGCAGAGCTTTACCTATAGAACCATAACTCAACTGGAGGAGGGATGCGGGTCGTGTATCACCTTCTTTAACATGACGCAAGCCGTCCGTCCTCTTCGCCACCGGGAGGAGTAATGCAAACTAAAATGAGGAAGTCCGATGTTTATGATGCCTTCGAGGAAGAGAGCGGTGGCAGTGAGCTCTTCGTGAAACGTATTCTTCTCCGTTTGGTGGACGATGGGGGCCTGAAATAAGGATGTCTGGCGGCTTGCCAGAGAAGGAGGGCTGCGGGAGAAGAATGGTCGGCGGTGGCCTATCGCCAGAGAAGGAAGGTTGTGGGATAGTAAAATCGGGGATGCTGCGGGATCAGGAAATTGGGGGAGCTATCAGGGAGAAGATGAGTGAGTGTGCAACGGTAAGGGAGCGAGGGAGCGATAGATTAGGGCACGAGAGTGTGCAACGGGTTTTAACCTTTTTTTGGCGATAGAATTAGGGGGCACGGGAATTTTAAACGTCGATTAATACTAAATATTAGTCACGCGTTTTTGATTTTCATGGCTAATATAAAGGTATTAGCCATGCTTTTTTATATACGTGGCTAGAACCTAAATATTAGCCCCAGTTTTGCGATCATGACGACTACTAGTGAATTAGCCACAATTTTTGAACCCTGGCAAAAAACGTGTAGTTAATACTCATTTTTCTACTACTGATAGTGCATCTCTCTGTGACTAATGACACAAGAGATTAGAAAATATTAATTTTAAAACTATAAGTATGTTATTTCCTCACAACTTAGCATGTGATGATCTCAGCATTAAGTGCCTTAAAGAGAGTCCGTGACAGACAAGCCAAATGGTAAGCAGATCAGGGCTACCTTTAAGGGTATTATTTTAAAAGAATCTTCTAAATGTTTATATCTACTTCATATAGACTTATTCGGCGCTATGCCAATTCATAGTTTAGGAGGTAAAGTCTATATGTTAGTTATTGTTGATGACTACTCTCATTTTACTTGGGTCTTATTTCTAAAACACAATTCCGAGATCTTCGAAGCTTTCACAAATTTTGTCAAGCAAATTCAGAATGAATTGAACTGCTCTGTGGTCAAAATCAGAAGTGACCACAGACCATAATTTGAGTCTGGGGCCATGACAAAAGTATGTGCAAGTCAAGGTATCTTTCATGAGTTTTTCTCCCCACGTACTCCATAACAAAATTGAGTTACCGAGACAAGAAACAGAACTCTCATTGAAGTATGTGCTACTATGTTGAATGACTCTTCACTACCAGAGTACTTCTGAGCTGAGACAGTCAACACAGCTTGCCACGTGCAAAACAGGGCTTTAATTAGCAAAATCCATCGTAAGACACCTTAGGAACTATAGAAGGGCAGAAAACCGACAGTGTCCTACTTTAGGATCTTTGGCAGCAAATGCTTCGTACTTAATAATGAGAAGTATTATCATATGAAGCTTAGTGAAAAATGTTTTGAAGGTATTTTCGTAGGCTATAATAGCCATAGTAAGTCATATAGGATTTTCAATAAGAAAACTCTGGGTGTATAAGATTCTATTAATGTTGTATTTGATGAGACAAGTATGCTTCATAGCAGCTCGTCTAGTGTTGTTGGTGAAGATGCAGGTGCGAGGATTAAAGATCTAAACATGGAAGAAGAAGTCATGGAATATGCTCAAAACTCAATCAAAGTTGTTAATCCCAACATGGTTGAAGAGGAAATTGAAGATGAAGATCTCCCTCCACTTCCTAAAGGTGAGCCATGTGTGGCAGAACCTTCTGGTGGGATGGGAAGGAATCTAGTGATCAGACACTCAAGAGATCACCCTATAGATTTGATCATTGGAGATCCAAGTGACGGGATAAGATCCAGAAGAGGTACAACTAATGAATTTTTGCATCTTAGCTTTATTTCTCAGGTTGAGTCTAAGAAATTTGAAGAAGAAAATAAGGATGCTTCTTGGATAATGGCTATGCAAGAGGAGCACAAACAGTTTGAAAGCTGCAAAGTTTAGGAGCTGGTGTCGTGGCCCAAAGGACAGAACGTGATTGGAACAAAGTGGAAATTCAGAAACAAGCTGGACAAAAATGGAGTGATTATAAAGAATAAAGCCTGACTTGTAGAACGAGAATACAGAGAAGAAGAAAGGATCAACTTTGATCAAACTTTTTCTCCATTGGCCAGACTCGAAGAGATTAGGTTGTTTCTAGTGTATGCTTCCCGCAAAGGTTTCAAAGTCAATCAAATGGATACGAAATTGGCATTTGTTGGGTCCATTGATCACAATGTCCCAGATTTGAAGAAGGTATACAAGACAATGATATACACATGCTTGTATTTGATGTATATCCTAAGTTCTATGTATGTAGGTGGTTCCTTGTTAATTTGATTAGATAGGTTATCCATGTGAAAATGACAGCTGGACATAAGATAGGATGCTGAGAAGGCTGAAATTTGTCTAAGTATAGATGCATTGAGTGAAGGCAGTTCACTTAATGCCAGATAGCCTTAAGCATTGAGTAAAGCACAAGCAGTCAAAGTCGCAGAGACTCTGCCAATGTCCAGAAGCATTGAGTGAAGGCAGTTCACTCAATATCATGTAGAGAAAGCATCAACAGAACAGAGTTCAGTCAGAGCTGCAGTATTGGTTGATACATAATTTTGTCTAAGGATAGAAGCGTTGAGTGATGTCAACTCACTCAATGCCTTTTCAACAGAAAATCTATCTAAGGACAAAAGTGCTGAGTGAAGACAATTCACTCAACACCTCTTCAACAAAACATGCAAAGGAAGAAAGCGTTGCGTGAAGCCAACTCACTCAACGCCTTCATACAGAGAAAATCAGCCAAGTCAGATGTGTTTAGTGATGAAGGCTAACTAAACGCCTACTCAGTTAGACTGCAAAAGTCAATATTCATTGAGTGATGACTCATCACTCAATGCTCGAAGATGCATAAATCTTCCTAAGTTTTTTGCCATTGAGTGACAAGTCTTCACTCAACGCCGATGCATAATTATGAATTTGGCTAAGTCCACAGGTGCTGTGTCATGATGATGTCAGTAGAAATCCAAAATGTTGCGGGAACTGAACAATAGATGATAAATGACACCGCTTGCATATTGTGTAACACCCCTACTCGTCACATGGCCTATAACGGTGGGTCCGGCCGGGGCCCCATGCCATAGGTCACAGACAAGTGACGGAATTACTTGTGGTGATCAAATTCGATATGTGTCCTTAACCCAATTTATTCTAGCGCAGCATATTTAAGTTGCATGAACTCAACTCCAGGAATGCCCACTAATACATAAATTTCACATTTATATATCCAAAACGAGGAATGTATACAACCCACACACACATGGCCTTAAGGCCTTACAGGTTGCTCTGTTTACACATATACAAGTTTGTACATCGGCACGCAGGCCGACCACACATGAAATCCAACCACGACGCACTTGGCCTTCAAGGGCCCTAGCAATAAGCTTTCAATCCATGCATTTCATTTCAAGCCGCCACACCTGCAAGTAGACATCCACCAAAGAGCGGCAAACAAAGTAACGGTCAGCTATCGCTGACCAATTATAACGACCCTATCCCATGCCCGGGGCAGCGGTTCCTTCCCTGTATGCATTTGCAAGTACAATAGCTAACAATCACAAGCATACATATCAAATCACAAACGCCGACCGCAGCCCGACGCTTCGTGCTCTCAAGGCACCTTACGGTGTACCGGAAACCCGTGGTAACACCACCAATCGCACGGTAATTAACTTGTTGGCTGGCCGGTCCTAGTCACCCCAACACGCATGCTGGTTGCATTCCGCCCAAACCAAGCAGAGGTACGTACCGCATGGCAAACATGAGCATTCATCCAACAGATCGACCCGCTTTTATTTCGGTGTAGCAAGTCGGGCTATCGCACGCTCCCGAACACTGCCACCAATCGATCTCTCCATCATGCCCAGGTACAGGTTAGCCTTGCCCGTGCTCACATCGTCACTGACGCACCGTGACGCGGGTCGGCCTTCCCTTCCTGGGTAGCCGCAGCTTCCAGCTCTTGCAGAGCAAACCACAAGGAGCTTCGCAAAGCATCCAAGATCATATCCATGGCTAGCCCACGCATGAGCATACCATCCACACATAGCATTCAATCATCCAATACACAAAGCACGTAGCATCTTTGCAACTCCACGGAGTCTTCTCCGGTTTACCCATGATCATCACCAATCCAGACTAACGGTCCAGATGTGCTTCACACAGCATGCCTATGCCGTCCTTCAAAATTCCGGCTCTAGATGCAGACTCAACAAAGGAATCACTTCACGGATCCACCTTTTGGTGGAGGATTCCACCCATATGCATAAACGAAAGGACTTCGATGTCCAATAAGGATATCGTTACCCTTGAAGATCGTTTTGGTGCCATGAAGTAGCCGGATGGAAATCACCGCCTCGGCTCTACCATCACGAATCCGCTCTCGGATCTTCGCTCCGCACTCCGCAGCTCCTCCAACAGCTGGTTTTCTCTTCCTCCTTACTTCCCTTGCACTCCCCTCTTCTTGCTCTCTCTTGAAATGAGAAGAAGAAGAAGATAATGAAGTGGAAGGGTTAAATCCCCTTTTCCCCGGCCTTAGCAACACCTGGCCAGAGCCTATCCATTGGATCCAGAAAGAGGGAATCAAACGGCTCAGAATTGACCAGAAAAGCATGAACACGGCCTGACACGCCCTATGACACGCCCGTGTCACAGGCCGTGTCACTTAAGCGGCAGGCAACCGACTTACAGCCAACCAGAACACAGCCGTGGGACACGCCCATGTCACGGGCCGTGTCCCCTGACACGCCTTTAGACACGCCCGTGTCTGTGGACGTGTTCATCAGGCTGCATAACCTCAAAATCAACCGAGACTCACACGGCCCTGGGACACGCCCGTGTTCCAGGCCGTGTGCACCTGGACACACCCGTGTCCCGCAAACACGCCCTGACTCAAAACATCGAGCTGAGTTCATCAACCACATTGACACGCCATGTGGCACGCCCGTGTCGCAGGCTGTGTCCTCACTCGACACTCGACGATCGTCGAGCAAAATTTGTCGACCGCATGACTCGACACAACCCAGGCATGACACGCCCTGGGACACGCCTGTGTCCCAGGCCGTGTCACCCATGCCTGAACCCAAATTGACCCAAATTAAATGTAGGGTGTTACAATCCTCCCCTCCTTCAAATAATTTTGTCCTCGAAATTTGGCTCACGTCAATCAGTCACAACAAAAGTGTTCACCCAACACAGCATTCGCATGATAGCACAAGCCAACCAAATAACAACATAGGCATATATCCATCATTTCACCCGCCCCTTTCACGTCTCATATCTATATCATGTCTCATATATCACATATGTCACAAATATAACACTCACATACACACAGAGACGACGGGCCACACTTATTTCCGCTCATCCATATTATTTTGCAAGTAGCGTTTAAACTCCTTGGTAAATTCCAAATTGAAAACCTGAGGTTGAATTTCACCAAGTGCACTTTGCGGCTCTTGTACTTCCATATTATGCAATCGAGGCTGCGTCCGAGATGCAGATGATTCAACCACTGCTTTACCCTTATCTTCATAAGACGCACCTGTAGTTTTCTCACTTCTAGGAGGGCCGCTTCGACAGTTAGAGGCTATATGCCCCTATTTTCCGCATTTAAAATAGGTACGTGTCTCTACACGCCTATGTCCATACATTGCTTCTGATGCAACATTCGACGAGGTTTGTTTCACAGGCTTGAATCTCTTTTTCTCTCGTTTCTGAAAATCCAATTGTTCCGACTGCGGAACTTTGAATTCTGGCTTCTCCATCGCCAGTCTCCTCGTTTCTTGCACTCGTTTCATATCCTTCTCCAACGCACGGGATGTATCTACCAACGCTTGGAATCCTTGGCTCACCGAACTCGGAAGTGCCAACCTTAAGTCATCTCGAAGGCCATCATAAAATCGATTCGTCTTTCGGGCCTCCTCGGTGAAAGTAGATCTCGCATAGCGCCCCAGTCTAGTAAATTCATGCAGGTACGTATCAATATCCCGCTCACCCTGTACTAGACGTAAAAACTCATTCTCCATAGCAATCCGCTGGGACACTAGCACGTACTTGGCTAAAAATAAGAGGGAGAATTCTTCCATGGAAACCTCCGCTAACCCGCGACCGGCCAAGTAATGCACCTCCATCTCATCCCACCATAATCTTGCGTCTCCTTCCAACAGAAAAGTGGCCAACGTCACTTTCTGCTCCTCTGTTGTCCTGATGGCAGTCATGATCCATTTGACTCTCGCAAGCCAATCTTCCGCCTGCGTTGGAGAAATCGCCCCGCCAAACGTAGGTGGATGAAATTCCATAAAGCTTTTCAACTGCTCATCCACAGGCTCTTGCCGAACACCAAGCTGCACAGGTACCACTACAGGCCTTGCAGGTTGTGTCTGCAATACTGCGAGCACTGTTTCTGTCACCACCCGAATGTTCTCCGCCAAAGGAGGCGTAGGCGCTTCAACCGGTGCGACACTCTCATCAGACCGTTGGGGCTCAGACGGCCCAGCTCCACTCCTCACCACCTATCAATGTGCATGAAATACATTCCTACTGGACATTCGTGAGTTCAATTCTGTTCTCTCCTCCCAAACAATCTCAACCTGGCTCTGATACCACTTTGTAACACCCCCACTCATCACATGGCCTATAACGGTGGGTCCGGTCGGGGCCCCACGCCATATTTCACAGACAAGTGACAGAATTACTTGTGGTGATCAAATTCGATACGTGTCCTTAACCCAATTCATTCTAGCGCAGCATATTTAAGTTGCATGAACTCAACTCCAGGAATGTCCACTAATACATAAATTTCACATTTATATATCCAAAACCAGGAATGTATACAACCCACACACACATGGTTTTAAGGCCTTACAGGTTGCTCTGTTTACACATATACAAGTTCGAACATCGGCACGCAGGCCGGCCACACATGAAATCCAACCACGACGCACTTGGCCATCAAGGGCCCTAGCAACAAGCTTTCAATCCATGCATTTAATTTCAAGCCGCCGCACCTGCAAGTATACATCCACCAAAGAGCGGCAAACAAAGTAACGGTCATCTATCGCTGACCAATTATAACGACCCTACCCCATGCCCGGGGCAGCGGTTCCTTCCCTGTATGCATTTGCAAGTACAATAGCTAACAATCACAAGCATACATATCAAATCACAAACTCTGACCGCAGCCCGATGCTTCGTGCTCTCAGTGTACCTTATGGTGTACCGGAAACCCATGGTAACACCACCAATCACATGGTAATTAACTTGTTGGCTGGCCAGTCCTAGTCACCCCAACACGCATGCTGGTTGCATTCCGCCCAAACCAAGCAGTGGTACGTACCGCATGGAAAACATGAGCATTCATCCAACAGATTGACCCGCTTTTATTTCGGTGTAGCAAGTCGGGCTATCGCACGCTCCCAAACACTGCCACCAATCGATCTCTCCATCATGCCCAGGTACAGGTTAGCCTTGCCCGTGCTCACATCATCACTGGCGCACCGTGACGCGGGTCGGCCTTCCCTTCCTGGGTAGCCGCAGCTTCCCGCTCTCGCAGAGCAAACCACAAGGAGCTTCGCAAAGCATCCAAGATCATATCCATGGCTAGCCCACGCATGAGCATACCATCCACACATAGCATTCAATCATCCAATACACAAAGCACATAACATCTTTGCAACTCCACAGAGTATTCTCCGGTTTACCCATGAACATCACCAATCCAGACTAACGGTCTAGATGGGCTTCACACAGCATGTCTATGCTGTACTTCATAATTCCGACTCTAGATGCAGACTCAACAAAGGAATCACTTCACGGATCCACCTTTTGGTGGAGGATTCCACGTATATGCATAAACGAAAGGACTTCGATGTCCAAGAAGGAGATCATTACCCTTGAAGATCGCTTCGGTGCCATGAAGTAGCCGGATGGAAATCACTGCCTCGGCTCTACCTTCACGAATCTGCTCTCGGATCTTCGCTCCGCACTCCGCAGCTCCTCCAGCAGCTGGTTTTCTCTTCCTCCTTCCTTCCCTTGCACTCGCCTCTTCTTGCTCTCTCTTGAAATGAGAAGTAGAAGAAGATAATAAAGAGGAAGGGTTAAATCCCCTTTTCCCCGGCCTTAGCAACACCGGGCCAGAGCCTATCCATTGGATCTAGAAAGAGGGAATCAAACGGCTCAGAATTGACCAGAAAAGCATGAACACGGCCCGACATGCCCTGTGACACGCTCGTGTCACAGGCCGTGTCACATAAGCGGCAGGCAACTGACTTACAGCCAACCAGAACACGGCCATGGGACACGCCCATGTCACGGGCCGTGTCCCCTAACACGCCTTCAGACATGCCCGTGTCTATGGCCATGTTCATCAGGCTACAAAACCTTCTCAATTAGTGATGAGGGAGTGGCGGAAAGCTCTCTTATCAAGGTCCTGGGTTCAAGACCCAGTGGCAACAACCTACTGCTGCTGATAAATAGGTGCGGAGAGGGGTTGGGGTGCATGGTATGCAGACTTGAATGTTAAAGGCTGTACCAGAGTCCAGACCCGGTCCCACTGCTGGTAGTCAACCTTTCATATTCAAGCCTGCAGGATGCATGCACAGCCCAACCTTTCATGTTCAGAGAGTTCTCTATCTGTCTTGAGGTAGAAGAAGATGTGACTGAGAGAAATCCATTGATGGGCCTGGACCGTCACTTCAAACAGCTGGCTCAAAACGTCGAGCTGAACCAACTAATCCCGTTCACAGATGACACTCCCTTCGTCTGGAGCTGGGATGAGGCCAGTCACCCAGCCTGAAAAATTGACGACTAAATTGTACATCTCAGCTTCCTACTGTCCAAAGAGTCATTGGACGGCGGGAGACATTAAGAAGAATAAATCAACTCTTTTTGGGATACAGAGCATCATGACCTAGTTGCAGAGTTGAAGAACTTGCAAACAAAAAGTCATTCATCTCAAACAGCAAGTTCAGAGAGTTCTCTCTGTGAGCAACCATTGATGTAGTCACTTCACAGCTCTAATCTTGATGATCCCTTCCTGGAGCTATTGTTTAGGATCATTAGTCATGTAGGATCATTATTGATCTGAGTGTATGCCCGATCTATAAAGGCTGAGATAGGATCTTTCTGTAGATCTGAGTTGTAGTGACTTTGGGCCTGAGTAGTAGGATTCTAGTTGGGAATCTGAGTGGTAGGATTCTTGTGTGGATCTGAGGTAGGGCTAATTGCCTGAGCTGTAGGAGATTTATTCTCTGAGGTAGGATCTAGTGTTGGATCTGAGTGTAATGCTTTTATCTAAGCCCGAGTGTTGGACTTTGCCTCAATTCTGAGGTAGGTAGTCGAGTGCAGATTACTGAGTTATAGGAGATTATATCTCTATATGCAGGGCCTTGGGCCTGAGGTAGGACTTGGAGGAGTCGGAGATATCCTGAGGGATCTATGTTGTGAGCTCTTGGAGCCGAGTTTGGAGGAGTTGGTCGTGTCTAACAAACTGTTAGAAAGGTGGGAGAGACAGTGGATGCACCTATACTCTAGGGAACTACTATAAACAATTTGTGTGCTGATTGTGTGTTCTTGAAAGCAAACCTAAACTAATCACAACTCAACAAAGTTAAAAGAAATAACTAAAAGGAAGAAAAACCTATTCACCCCCTCTAGGTGTTTAGCTACTCTTGAATTTAAAAACATTCAAGTCGTATCAGAGGGAGGTTACTCAAAAGGACTTAATAGTCTCTATTGATCTCCAGGAGTAGCGTAAGTATATTTTATATGGGTTCAGGAGAGAACCATAAAGAGTTGGACTCAATGAAGCTGGCAATATGCAGGAAAGAGAGCTTTGGGATTCGGAAGGAGAAAGTCAGGTTGTTCATGGAAGCATCTGATCCTAGGATTCGTAACAATATAAGAAGTACCTTTCATCCCTATGAAGGTCTCAGCTCTAGAAGCCAACATCCAGACACTTAAGAAGTATTCAGAGATGACCAAGGATTAGATCATCCTGGCTATAATGGACAAGTGGGCACAGAACATCATTGTGATTGTCATTGATGATTCAACATTCCAGAACATTGTTCACTGCAGAACTTCCAAGGAAATCTGGGACACATTGATTGCCTATATGGAGGGAACTGAAGAAGTTTGGGATGATAGAAAATCCCTTCTCAATCAAGAATATGAAGCATTCCGGAAGTGCATGAAGGACAACATAGCTGAGTGCTATGAAAAGTTCTTCAGAGTGGTGAATGAGCTGAGGTCCTATGGGAGGGTCTTCAACAATTATGATTTGAATGACAAGTTTCTCAAATCTCTAACCAGAGACTGGGACAACAAGATTTGTGCCATCAGAGAGGTGTCCAAGCAAGCTGAAACTCCTCTACACATATTGTTTGGAAAGCTGCTCTCCTATGAGATACAATTATCTACTAGAAAGGAGGAGGAGACCTCCAGCAGATCTTAAGCCAAGGAAAAGACTGTTTCCCTCAAGGCTGAGATCTAAGAAGTGCAAGGAGAGGATTGCCTCTCCCCCTAGAAGGCCTGCTGATTCAGATAACTCTGAGTCAAGATCATCTAACAGCAACATGTCGGATGGGGAGTTTGCTACCTTCTCTAGGCAATTCAAGAAGATGATGAAGAGGAGGAAGAGGAATAAAAACCATCCTCCTCTTCACACAACAATAGGGATCGCCATCAGTCTGGCAAGAAGTCCTCCACGGGAGACAGGTATAATTCAAAACCAATAAATAATTTTCTTCTAATGTTGTTTGCTATTATTGTAGCAAGCCTGGGCATGTCATTACTGATTGCCTAGTCAGGAGAAAAGAGCAGAAGAAATCAGATTAGGAGAAGCACCACCAACACAAGGGAAAGAAGGAAAAGAACTTCATTGCCAAGAATGAGAAATGTTGGAGTCAAAATGACTCAACTTCTTCAGATTATGAAGAAGAGGAAGCCTATATAGCACTGTTTGTTGTAGCTATTGTAGAAGATGAAGACAATAATGCTACTAGGATAGATATCAGGGCCCCTCTATCACTCTCAAATAGTGATAATGAGGTGTATGAGGATATTAGTGGCTACTATGGGCTAATAGCCATGCTAGATAAAGAATCCAGCCAGGATTAGCCTGGTCCAAATAAGGTACATTCTCTTTCTAGATCCTACTCTGAATTTTACTGTGAGACAAGTTTTAATTCTGACACATCATCATTCTGTGATGAAGATGGGTCAGAATCTGAGGAAAATGTCAATCAACTGATTGACAAGTATGGTGCCCTTCTAGATGATTTGAAAAGTTGCAAGAGGTTGGCCAAGAAACAAGCTGAGGAGATTATCATCCTACAACTAGCTGCTTCCATATAGTCTTAATCAACATCCATACTGGATCAGAAGATGAGAGAAGTCATCCAATTGAAGGCCATCTCACTCATCTAGATTGGGGCCATCAACCAGAAGAACAAGATCATTATGGATCTTGAAGAAAAGCTCCTTAACAAGAAAAAGATAGTGGTTTAATATTGCAAACCAAAGACTGATAAGAGAGGTTTGGGGTTTAAGTGGAACACTAGAGCTGCCCCTTCCAAAGGGAAAGGCAAAGCTCCTGTTGTGTCTCAGACCACCTTTCATAAGGTAATTCTCCCATCAAATAGGTATGACCAGGATAATATATATGTTTACTAAAAGAATGAGAACTCTTCTTGTAAGAATACAAGGGTATCTTACTATGGAGAGAGAAAGGGAATTTGCGTGAGTGCACTAAAGGCTTCCCATGAGGAAATTCAGGTGGCCCTTCTTGGATCATTTATTTTTGTGACTCCAGCCCCTACACTCAAGAATGTGGTAGTGGCCAATAGTCAAGCTCTTCCAGCAAAATCACAGACCAGAGGCAAGTCTATTAGTGAGTCAGACTTGGACATCTCTGATGCCATCAACAACATATCTACTGCAAAGAATACTGTTGTTGGTAATAATCAGAGCAAGCCAAGTTCATCTACTATGAAACTTACTTTCAGTCAGATTCTTACTGAAAGAAACACGAGAGGGATACTACTCTCCCATCTGAACAGTCTACTGTTAACAACTTGCAACCTACTGGAACTATTCAAAATAGAATGTACAATATTCATGAGTGCTGGTGTTGTCGTAAAGTTAGACACTTTGCCATAAAGTTTTGACACAACCCTAGTGTGCCAAGGGCTAAAGTGAGTCTTCCTGGCAAGAGTGCTGCAAGGAGACAAGTTAATTTTCAGACTAACAAGAACCTAGGGCCCAAACTCTTTTAGGGTCCTAAGGTAAACTAAATTGTGATTGCATGTTGGTGCAAGTACCCATGCACCAATATGTTACTTGAACAGTGGATGTTCCAGGCACATGACTAGAACAAGATGTCACCTAAAAGTCTACACTACTGTGAAGAATGGACCTAAAGTTATCTTTGGAGGTTCAGACAGAGGAGTTACCAAGGGATATGGTATGATTACCAATGACATAGTCTCAATCTCAAAAGTGGCTTATGTGGAAGGATTATAACACAACCTGATAAGCATAAGCCAACTATGTAATCTTGGCTATGTAATTGTATTCTACAAGGATGAGTGCCAAATTAAAAGGTCAATTTAACAAGTGGTCGATTTGATAGGCACTAGGAGTGGGGATATTAATTGTTTAAACATTTTATGATTAAATTCAAACACCCCAGTGTGTCTAGTTACTAATGAGAAAGTCTCATATTATGTGCAATGACACAAGTCACTAGCTCACTTGAACTACAAGACCACTAGCAAGCTCTTCAATGAAGATCTAGTCAGGAATGGTCCCACCATAAGATGCACCAAGGAGGGTATTTGCTCTACATGTCAAATGGGAAAGTAGAGCAAAGAATCCTTCAAAATCATTAGGGCCAAGGATTCTGTGAGGTGCTTATACCTCTTGCATATGGACTTGTTTAGTCCTATACCAGTTCATAGTATAGGTAGGAAAGTCTACAGACTTGTAATTGTTGATGACTTCTCCAGGTTTGCTTGGGTCTTCTTTTTGAAGAAAAATTTTAAAACCCTTGACATCTTCAGGACCTTTGTCAAGCAAATTCAGAATGAATTGAATAATTCTGTGGTTAAAATCAGAAGTGACCATGAAACTGAATTTCAATCTGATGGCATGACAAAGTTCTATGAAGAACAAAGGATTCACCAAAAAATTTCTTTTCCAAGAACACCCCAGTAAAATGGGATAGCTGAGAGAAAAAACAGAACTCTCATAGAAGCTAGAAGGACACTACTAAGTGACACATCTCTCCTAGAATACTTCTAGGCTAAGGCAGTTAATAGTACATGTCATGTCCTGAATAGGGCTTAAATCAACAAATATCACAAGAAGACTCCCTATGAGATCATGAAAGCAGAAAATCAAACATTGCTTATCTCAGGATCTTTGGTAGAAAATGCTATGTGCTCAATAATCGGATGTCATATTTATCTAAGTTTGCTGCCAAATCCTATGAGGGGATATTTGTTGGGTACAACAATCATAGCAAAGCATATAGGGTCTACAACTTGAAAAATCAAGTTATAGAATATTCTGTTAATGTAGTTTTTGATGAATCTTCTATGATTAACAGTGAGCTGCCTAGCTCCTCATCTAGATCTGCAGGTATAGAATAGGTGATGGACAAACTAACCATTAAGGATGATCCTCCAACTGCCCAAGATGAAGGCAACGATGTGTGTATTTTAGAAGAAGGACAAAGCTCACTAGACATGGGTGAAGATCTGCTGGATTGAGCCATTGAAGTCAATGATGCTGAAGAAAGATTGCCTCCAGCATTTAGACATCTAAAGGATCATCACAGACATTAGATCATTGGTAATGCCAGCCAAGGGGTTACAACAAGGAGCAGAAGCCAGAACATAGCCATATACTCTAGCTTTTGTCTCAGATTGAGCCCAAAAGGTTCGAAGATGCCAATATAGACCAATTTTGGATTGTGGCAATGCAAGAGGAATTGAACCAGTTCAAGAAATATAAGGTCTGAAAGCTGGTTCCCAGACCTTAAGGGCATAACATCATTGGAACAAAGTGTATATACATAAATAAGTTAGATGAGAATGGTGTTATAATTAAGAAGAAAGCTAGACTAGTTGCTTAGGGATATAGACAAGAGAAAGGAAATGATTCTGATCTAACCTTTTCTCTTGTTTCTAAACTAGAAGCTATAAGACTATTCCTTGCATATGCTACACACAAAGGATTCAAGGTCTATCAAATGGATGTGAAGTCAGCTTTCCTAAATGGTGACCTAAGAGAGGAGGTGTATGTTGAGAAGCCATCAGATTTTATTAATCCTAACTCTCATGATTATGTTTATAGTCTTAGGAAAGCATTGTATGGGTTGAAGAAAGCCCCTAGGGCTTGGTATGAAACCCCATCTAGCTTTTTCATTGAGAAAAAATTCTCAAGGGGAAAGATAGATAAGACTCTATTCCTAAGGGAATCAAAGGGCAAGATCATCCTAGTCTAGATTTATGTGGATGACATAATCTTTTGGTCTACTGATGATAACCACTGCAAGAATTTTGTCAAACTTATGCAAGCAAAGTTTGAGATGAGCAGTATGAGTGAGCTTAAGTTCTTCTTGGGCCTCCACGTAAGACAATCTGAGGATGGATTGTCCATTTCTCAGTCTAAGTTCACTAGGAAGACAATTAGAAAATTTGGTATGGACAGTGGCTCCATAATGAAAACTCTCATTAGGTCAAATATGTTAATACACAAGGCTGAGACAGGGAAACCTGTTGTTGAATCCTTGTATAGAGGCATAATTGGCTCCATCCTCTATCTTACTACTCGTAGGCCAGACATTATGTATACTACATATGTGTGTGCTAGATACCAGGCTATCCCTAAAGAGACTTATTATTCTGTCGCAAAAAGAATTCTTAGATATCTCAAGGGCACACCTGATCTTGGCCTATGGTACCCTAGGAATTGCGAATTTGAACTAACTGGGTTTTCAGATGCAGATTTTGCAGGCTATAGAGAAGACAGAAAAAGCATATCTAGCTCCTATTAATTGTTAGGAGGAAGACTTGTATCATGGAGCAGCAAGAAGCAGACTAGTGTTGCAATATCAACAACTGAGTCAGAATATATATCAGTAGGAAGTTTTTGTGCTCAGCTGTTGTGGATCCATCAGTAGCTCTAGGACTACAACTTAAAGCTAAGTAACACTCCAATGTATTGTGATTCTACTAGAGCAATCTCTATTGCTAGGATTCCTATCTCTCATAGCAAGACTAAGCACATAGAGATCAGGTATCACTTTATTAGAGAACATTTGGAATGTGAAGACATCAGTCTTGAATTTGTCCATACCGACAAGCAAGTAGCTGATATCTTTACCAAACCACTAGATGAAGCCAAGTTCAACACCTATAAATTTTAATTGGTTATGTTGAATTTAATTCAGCTTTAGTAGCTCTCCATATATTTTTGTTTGTTGTAGGAAGTGTTAATCTCTGCAGGATAATCAAGAAGAAATGGACTAAGTATCAAGGCATCGAGTGTGATGAGACAAATCAAGCGTCAAGTGCGCTGAGTCTAAGTACTCCGGAACCGAGATAACTACAAGCATTTAGAGCATTAAGTGTGTCTAGTCCACTCAACACATACTTTCAGGATCGTCTATTTGCCAATAACTTTGGGGATTAATCTCAGTCATTGCTCACCTCCTGATCATAAATAGGTACATGCCTCTCCACCTTCTAAAATAGAAGTTACTATAAATAGAAGGTTGTGTGTGAAAACAAAAAACACTGCACCTCGCCCTTATCTGCCCCTTAAGATGAAACAATGAAAGCTCGCAAAATCTATAACAACTTATAGAAGAAATGGCCCCAAGGAGATTGGATTTCTTGTTCGAAGGTTCTGAGCTGGTCAGAAAATGATTCAAGTATGTGCCTGAGGAAGTTCAGTAGGTTCTCCATCTGCTATAGGTTGATGACCTACAATATGTTCTATCCGAACCCACTCTACTTTGGAATAGAAAAGTTCTTGAGTTATACTCAACTACCAAGGTTGACTCGTTATCCATTAAATCCAGGTCCTTAGTCTATGGAAATAAGGTTAAGATTACCCCCAAGTGACTGAGCAAAGCACTACAACTGCTGAAGTTCAAAGTGTGAGATTTAGAAGAAGAATTAGATCAAACAAATATCAAATCTGCACTAAAGTGGTGTGTACTCTCAAAGCACATCATTTGATCGATTTTGAGGAAAGAACTGAATCTAAAAGCAAATTTCCTTATTGATGTCATTGGGAAGGCACTGCTGTGCAAGTCTAGCTCCCATGACAAAATTTCCAAGAAGATGTTTGAATTAATGACAAGGGTAATTCTTTCTAAAAAGACAGATTGGGGGTAGAGTAATCTTTGACAGAATTGTGGAGTGCATCCCTAAGCCATATATGGGTAGAATTCTGTCACTATTTCTACACAATAGTGTTCCAGGGGTCCTTAACATAAGGCTAAGAACAAGAATCCATCACATGAGAAGGATGGACTCAAAAATCTTTAAAATGGGAAAGAGTTCTGGAGACACACCAATAGTCAGTTGAGAAGAAGAAAAAGAAGGCAGTTAAAGTTCAAGAAGACGGTGCTGACAGTAGCTCATCTAAAAAGTGTGAGGAAGAGCCTCATGATCCACAACTTTCTCAATCTACTAAAGAGACCATGAGAGATACAAGTGCTCAGGTTTCATTTTCCTCTGAACCTGTAACAAGGATTCAGGTGAACAGAGCAGTCTGAAGATATTCAAGCTGATGTTATTGATATACATCCAGTTAAGGTTACTGAAAGGGTTGCTGAAGAGATTATCAACAAGATTTTTATAGATATGGAGGGGGAGTCCTCCAAGTCTCCAGCTCCTACTTAAAGAGAAGCTGCACCTACAGACAAAGATCTACATGGTGGATACAGTCCTCAAAGTGAGGGGGAGCAACTCCTTGAGCACGTCACGAAAGATGATTTTGCTGAGGGGTAGCAAACCCAACTCTTGAAGGCGGATATTCATATTCCTCTTGAGAATGAACACCTGCTGATTCAATGGAGGAAAATACTAAAAACATCAATGTTGTTGAACTGAATGTCCATGTGGACATTACAGAGTTTGAGGGGGAGATTCACTCTGAACCCCCTACTCAAGGAACAATCTATGACATTGACTCCTCTAAGTCTGAGGATGGCAATACTATTGATGAAAATGCAACTCAACACACTTCTGAGTATATGATGGCTGATTCTGAATATAGAGAAGAAGAGAGGACAGTGCAACAAAATGTCTGTGATGAAGGTACATCACACCAAGCTGATCAGATATCATCTGCTTTTTTGGCACAACTAGAGAGTGTGCTGGATGACCAAAGAAGGCAAGTAGAACACTTTGTGGATGATTCCATAAAGCAATTGAGAAAATACCTTTCTATTATGGTCAAATCTATAATATTTGAGGTAAATCTACTAAAAGCCAACACAGTGGCATTCTTCCATAGGGTTGCACCTACAGTTACCTTCACAGAGAGAAAGCTAGCTGAAACCAGCAATATCCAGACTAGGGTTCTAGAAAATCAGACTATTACTGACAAAAACATGCTAGCAATCCATAATGCAAAGAAATAAGTGATGGAAATAAACAAAACTATTCTTGAGAGTATAATGGATGCATACACCCAAGTTCTAGATGATCACATGCTCCAACTAAATGGTCATGTAACCAAAGGCATCAATTATCTGGATGCTCAGTTGATACTGGCCAACTCCTCCCTGACTAAAGATGTCTCTGAAGAAGTCAAAAAGGGGGAGAAGGACGTGATAAGGGACAATACTAGAAATACAGTTTGGACTACAAATGTTATAAAAGGCTCAATGTGACTTGAGCAACTGACGTATGACAACATACATGTTGTTCCTGAACATGTAGAAGTAGCACTACATGATGGACTGTTGGGCCAATAGAATGATCAGTATGCAGAGCCATATGATACTCAGTAGTATGATATTCAAGGATATGCTCAGTAGACTAAACCTGCAACTGTTGCTGCTGAAATTCCCTCTTTCAGCCCTACTATTGAGCATATAGTCAGGGAAAAAGGAAAATCTATTGTTGAGGAAGAAGATGGGGTCAGGCTCAGTAAGAAGAGATACATAGAAGAAATGGAATCCAAGCCAGATTTTGAGCAATGGAGTGCTTAATCTAGGACTATAATTTTGTCTTCTTGAGACCAAGTTAAGTCCAAGAAAAATGAGAGGGGAAAGCTTTATAACTCCCAAGAATGGGCCAAGATTGAGAAGAATGAAGAGGATAGGAGGAAGTCCAGAAGGGACAATAGGTTAGGCAAACTGCTGCCAGATATTGTGGAGCCCAACAAGTACTTCCCAAAGCCATACAACTATTTTGAGAGGCAAAGGGAAATGGAAGGAGACAAAGCAAAAGCTGCCAAGAAGCCTTGTAGGGGCATTGTCATAAGAGAACCTGAAACTTAGAAATATTTCTAGTTTTACTAAGGGCTGTAGAAAATGTGTTTTGTTTTATGCACACTACCAAAACATTAATCTTTTAATGAAAATCATATTTTTGGTTTTGTATAACTTATCTCACCTTTCCACAGAAATGTTATATTCGCTGCGTATGTGTTAGTGTATATCATTTTCTAAGATTTTGACTTTTTCAAATAGAGGGAGATTGTTGGGTCCATTGATCATAATATCCTAAATTTTAAGAAGGTCTACAAGACAATGGTGTATACATTTCTGTATCTGATGCATACCCTAAGGTCTATGTATGCAGGTAGTCCCTTGTTACTTTGATTAGATAGGTTTTCCAAGTAACAATGACAGGTGGACATAAGACAGGATGCTGACAAGGCTGAAATTTGTCTAAGTCCAGATGCATTGAGTGAAGCCAGTTAACTCAATGACAGATGGTCTTTAGCATTGAGTAAAGCTCAAGAAGTCAAAGCCGTAGAGAATCTGCCAAGAATTCTGGCTAAGTACAGAAGCATTGAGTGAAAGAAGTTTACTCATTGCAATGCAGAGAAAGAGTCGACAAAATAATATTCAGTCAGAGCTGCAGTATTGGTGATACAGAATTTTGTCTAATGATAAAAGCATTGAGTGATGTCAACTCACTCAATGCCTATTTAACGGAAAATCTATTTAGGGATAGAAGCATTGAGTGAAGATAGTTCATTCAACGCCTCTTCAACAAAATAGGCAAAGGAAGAATGAATTGAGTGGAGCCAACTCACTCAATGCCTTCATATAGAGAAAATCACCCAAGTCCAGATGCATTGAGTGATGAAGGCTTACTCAACACCTACTCAATTAGACAGTAAAGTCAATATTCATTGAGTGATGACTGATCACTCAACACCTGAAGATGCAGAAATCTGCCTATGTGTTTTGCCATTGAGTGATAAGTCTTCACTCAATGCCTATGCAGAATTGTGAATTTGGCTAAGTACACAGATGCGTGTCATGATGACGTCAACAGAAATAAACAATGTTGCGGGAACTGGACAGTAGACGATAAATGACACTGCTTGCCTCTTGTACAACATTTAATGCAAAAGACATGTTGCAACTACTAAATCTTGGTGGTCCCACTGTCCAAAAAGCTGTTGGATGGCGGGATAGAAAAGCAAGAGATCAAGGAAGAAGAAATCAACTTTTGGATAATAGACTTTTTGGGATACAGAGCTTCATATTCTTCCTCTCAACCTAGTTGCAGAATTGAAGAACTTGCTCCTTTTTTTCAAACAAGAAGTTCAAGAAAGTTAGTTGTTGACATTCTCATCTTCAACAATAAGTTAAGAGAGTTCTCTCTCTGAGGTAGAATAAGAAACAGAGTAATCCATTGCCGCTGTGACTTCACAACTCAAGCAGAACTAATCTTGAAGATCCATTACTGGAGCTGTGAAGAAGAAAGGACTGAATCATCTCAGTTCAGGAAAAGGCAGACTCAGAGATTATTTCTCTACAGTTATTCATCAACACCAACCAACCTTTCATTTGTAGGATCATTACTGATCTGTAATCCTGATCTATAAAGGCTGAGGTAGGATCTTTCTGTAGATCTGAGCTATCGGGCCTTTGGGCCTGAGTTGTAGGATTCCAGTTAAGAATCTAGTGGTAGGATCCTTATGTGAATCTGAGGTAGGGATAAGTGCCTGAGATGTCGGAGATTTATTCTTTGCGGTAGGATCTAGTGTTGGATTTGAGTGTAGGGCTTTCCTCCAAACCTTAGTGTATAGTAGGACTTTGCCTAAAGTCTGAGGTAAGTAGTCTGGTGTAGATTACTGAGTTGTAGGAGATTATATCTCTGAGTGTAGGGCCTTGGGTTTGAGGTAGGAATTGGAGGAGTCTGAGAGATCCTGATGGATCTTTGTTGAAAGATCTTGGAGTCGATTTTGGAGGAGTTGACCTTGTCTAACAAACTGTTAGAAAGGTGGGAGGGACAGTGGATGTACCCATACTCTGGGGAACCACTATAAACCATTTGTGTGCTGATTGTGTGTTCTTGAAAGCAAACCTAAACTAACCTCAACTCACCAAAGTCAAAAGAAATCACTAAAAGGAAGAAAAACCTATTCACCCCCTTTAGGTATTTAGCTACTCTTGAATCTAAAGACTTTCAACATTCCTCAATGGTAATCGAAAAGAGGAAGTATTCGTAGCTCAACCACCAGGTTTTGTCAACTCAACTCTCTTTGAACATGTTTATTTTCTAAATAAAGTTTTATATAGTTTAAAACAAGCTCCCCGAGCTTATTATGCGACACGATATAATTTTCTTCTTGAGAAAAAGTTCCCAAGGGGAAAGATAGATAAGACGTTATTTCTTTGCGATGTTAGCGACAAGAGTTTTCCAGTGCAAATCTTTTTCGATGATATTATCTTTGGATCTACGAATGACCTCCTTTGCAAGAAGTTTTCTAAACTTATATAGGTGAAGTTTGAAATAAGTAATGTGGGTGAGATGAAGTATTTCTTAGGACTTCAGGTGAAACAATCTGACGATGTAATTTTCATCTCTCAGACGAAGTTCACCAATGAGTTAATTAAGAAATTCGGAATGGAGAGTGGAGCCTCTATGAGGACTTCAATGGGTTCAGCTATGTCTCTACACAAGGATAATAAAGGGAAACCTTTTGATGAAACTAAATACAATAGCATAATTGGATCTTTGCTCTACCTTACTGCTAGTAGACTAGACATAATGTTTTCAACATGCATATGTGCTAGATTTCAGGTGAACACTAAGGAATCTCATTATGCTGCTGCAAAGAGGATTTTGAGATACCTTAAGGGTACAACAAATCTTGGCTTATGGTACCCAAGAAGTAATGATTGTGAGCTAATTGGCTTTTCTGATGCTGATTTTGCAGGTAGAAGGGATGATAGGAGAAAAACTTTCGGAACCTATCAGTTCCTAGGAAAAAGGCTAATTTCTTGGAGCAGAAAGAAACATAATTGTGTGGAAATCTTAACTACTGAGTCAGAGTACATCTCTGCAGGCAGTTATTGCGCACAACTTATCTGGATTAGGAATTAGCTCGAAGATTACAACATCAAACTAATGGAGATTCCATTGTTTTGAGACTCCTCTAGTGCAATTGTTATTTCTAATAATCCAGTCTCCCACAGCCGGACAAAGCACATCAAGATAAGATACCATTTTATCTAGGAGCATGTGGAAAATGAGGACATCAATCTTAGTAATGTCCCGATGGATAATCAAGTCACAGATATTTTCACGAAACTGCTGGATGAGACCAAGTTCTCTTTCTTCAAAATAGAACATGGAATGCTCAACAAGGACTCATGAAGATGTTTAAGGATTCAGACTAAAGTTAGATTGGTTAAGTAACTCTCTCAGAATGTTGGAATTCTTCATCTCAGAAAGTTGAAAAATCTCAAACGAAAATTCACCGTGTATTACTGTGAATCTCGACGAATTCATCGAGATTGGATGAGTCATTTCTACGAATTTCGACAAATGGAACTTATTACCCGTGTTATTTCAACGAATCTGTCATATTTACTCAAAGAATTTTGATGAATATGACTTCTATTTTTTATTTATCTTTATTGGATCCGAAGAGTCACTTCAGGCAAAGGTACACATGCTTCTCTCTTCAAAATATTAATTTTATATAAATAGACACGTATCAGGCAAACAGATTTCACAATCATAGAGAACCTTTCGGAATTCCGTCGAGAGTTGTTTGGCTCACTGATTCTTCTTCTGCAAATAGTTCATCTCGTCGATTCGACTTCTCGTCTTCTCAACCGTTCTTTATGGCTCCTAGAGGTACATGAAACCTTATAGTTAGGGGAGAACTTCTTCGCACAGGGTTTGCCACAACCACAAATGAGTTTCATAATGTAATAATGATGCATGAGGTCGCCAATTTATCGTTCATTCTAGAAAATCTGTGCAAGGTTTTTGATAGAGATGTCATGGAATTCTTTCAACATGCTAAACTCCTCAGTGAGGAGACAATCATTAAGAGCAAGGTCAGGAATCGATCTATCAAAGTGAAGGCCTCCCTCCTTACCCGATACCTGCAGCTTCCAGAAGTTAAAGAGGCTGACCACATTGAAGACAAAGATTTCACAAGAGCTTTACTGTTCTATGGTCTGCCTAGAGGAACTTCAATCATCAAAAGGAAAGTCATGAATGATGAAGGAACGCTTCTATCTAATGTCATCGGGAAATTCCTCTTATGAAAAGTTGGTTCCCACGACTATATCTCAAATGACATGTTCAAGCTGATCGTCCGCAATCATCTACAGGAAAAGAATTTATTGGGGAGCAATTCTATTTAGTAGGATCAAATACAGTCTACGTGCTCCAAATTTTGGAGGGATCCTAAGTCTTTACCCGAACTAGTTGGACAGAAACACTTTTGACATGACGGTAGGTGTACCAATCCATCACCTGAAGAGAATTGACTCTTCAATTTTCTCTAGATGGGAAAGAAGAATCCCCAAGTTGGGTAGACTCAGAGAATTGGTTGAGGAAGAGGAAGAAGTTGTTCCTGATGTCAGGATTACTACTCCTACCCACCCCCCCCCCCATGAAGCAGCTGAAAGCTCTTGTGCAGGAGTTGAGGTGGAGTCAGTCTCTACTCAAGTGGCTCTTGATGTTGAAGTGCCTTCGTTTGTTCCCTCATCTTCTGAGCAAGTTCCTATGGACACAGATAGTGCAGAGACAGTTGTTCTAGATATAGTTGTTGCAGAGAAAGATGTTTAAGACACAGGTGTAGCTAAGTTAGTGGTTGATGATGTTGCTCTTGTTGCTGCTGCCGAGGAGGTTTTGGATGTTTATGATGGTGTTGCTGTAGTAAGTGGATATTGATCTTAGTGATGTTAGTGTTGATATGACTGATGATGGTGCAGCTGATGTTGATGATCTTCTTGATGATGATGATTATAGTGATGATGTTGCTGACATGGATGGTGAGCAAGAGGAAGAAATTGTGTTGGCTTCTGATGACATTGCTGCTTCCGCCAACATGATCGTTAGTCTCCCAGAGATTCTTCCAGTGGTGGCTGTGGGGGAGCAGATTCAGCCTTATGTTTCAGTTCAAATAGAACTTGATAGGTTTATTTGTAACCTATAGAGAAGGATTGTTAGGATTCCAAGTGGGTCTCCCATTGAGGGGGGAGACATCGTTGAAATATCTAATGAGGACGGAGATTCCATGTTGCTTCCTCCTATCCTAGAGGCTGAAGATTCCACTTTGCTGCTTAAAGCTCATATATCTTCAGTGGCAGAGTCTTCTAGTGACTTTGAGGTTGTTTCAATTCTTCCCTCTCCTCTAAGACTTCAGACTGAAGATATTCCAAGCTCAAGTACAGATAATCCATTGCTGAAATCTATTGAAGCCATATTGGCCAAGCAACATGATCATTTTGATCACTCGCTCAAGAAAGTACTCAACAAAGTGAAAGAGGTTGAATGGGATGTGAACAACGGACTTGCTAAAGTCAAGGTTTGTTTTGATAAGTTAGAATCAAATCTGGATACATGGTTAGTTCAAGGCAGGAAATCAATTATTCACACAATGACTGGGCTTAAAAACAATCTTAAAGTGACTACGAATATTGATGAGAATGCAACGATTATATTGCAGCCCAAAATGTCGGGATGAACTACTTTGATGATCAAATGATGCATTACAATAATGAGATCACTAAGTTTGTCATTGTAGAAGTCAGAAATGGGAAGAGGAACACAAAGGTAAGGTGAATGCAATTAGAGCCACCATGAAAGAATAATTTCGGGAAGTAAACACTTACAGTTATGATAACTTCAAATGGCTACATGGAGAACTATTTAGATTTCCAGGAAATACTAAAGCCAGTGTTCGATCCCTAGTTGGATTTGGGCTAGGTTCACTAAATTAGGATGTTTGACCCAACATGTATAGCCAGGGTCATGATTGTGTCCTAGAGTTTAGGTCATGCCTTTAGAATCAACACTACTTGGACCAGCCATCAACAAAATGCAAAAAGACTCAAGACTTAGAGATTTCAAAGACTCAGGAAAATGAGTTCGACGTTCGTCGAACTAAGGTCGACGAAAGCCGTGCTCAGCTCGACGAACTCAGAGAAAATTCTCTGAGCTGAGCTCGACGAACTTGGCACTCAGGTCGACAATTTATGGAAACTATACTTTAACATTTCTAGTCCAGAATTTCTTTCTCTGAGCTCTGTTCGATGAACTTAGTTCTCAGGTCAACGATAGCTGGGTATTCTACTTCAACATTTCAAGTCCAGAATTTCTTTCTCTGAGCTCCGGTCGACGAACTTAGTTCTCAGGTCCACGATAGCTGGGTATTCTACTTCAACATCTTATTCCAGAAACAACTAAGTATTCTAAGTCCAGGATCATACTCCAGTCGACGAATTCACCTTCTTAGCTCGACGAACTTAGACCACGGTTTGACAAGGTTCATCAAGTTATAGTCAGCAGTTCTCAGCTCGACGATCTTAGATCTCAGGTCGACGAACAACTATCATCTGGTCGATGAACTTGACTTCTTAGCTCGACGATCTTGGATCTCAGGTTGATGAATAACTATCATCTGGTTGACGAACTTGACTTCTCAGCTCGACAAACTCTGAATCCAGGTCGACGAATTCTGCTCAATGATTTCTGTGAAGTACCAGACTTAGATATTTTTCTCCTTCTGTCCTTGTTCCATTACAAGAATTCTTGAGTAATCAATGCTAAAATATTCTCTGAATATTTCCGTTAGACGGAGCATTAATTATGGACTTCATCAGGATTATTGCTTACCGTTTTTCAATGATACAGTTGGGGAAAGCAATCAATACAAATATTCCTCAGGCCATCAGAAATCAATACAAAAAGGAATTCAAAATTTAGAAGGAAGATTCCTTGGAAAATATAAAAAGGATTTTTCTCCTTTTTCAGATACACAACAATAGGGATTTTCTACCTTCTTCTCAGGAGAATACGCAGAGCAAAATACAGTGATAACAGTCACATAGTAACTGAGAACAAGAAGCCCTAGCCCTTGACCAGAGAAAGAACAACAAGCTGAAGATGAAGAAGAACACACATTCAAGATCAAGAGTCAACTTCCTTTTACATTCCAGGACTCTTCAAAGGACAACAATTACTATATCTGTCAAGAAGTTCCTGGAGTTCTTCTAGTCAAAGCAAAAGTTTGAAAACCTATCACCCTGCAACAAAGCTTCAACTTCCTGAACCATTCAATATCTCAGGGGGAGCCTTTGCTAACATCAAAATCCACTAGAGTCTTCTCAGTTGTATTTGAGAAAGAGAAGACATAATCACTCTCTCGTCCCCCACTGTATAAAGGGTTCTTTAACTCCATTCAAAAGTTATTTCTAGTTGCAAGTCACTTGATCAAAAGACTTGACGTTTGGTTTTTGAGCACCTGATCAAAAGCTTATTGGTGGTAGTCACCTGATCAAAAATGTGAGTGGATTCCTACCAGGGTGGTAGAAGAGTGGATGTACCCAGGTTGGGGAACCACTATAAAATTCTTGTGTTGTCTGGTTGCTCTTTTCTTTTTTTCTTGCTGTGGCTGTGCTAATTAGGTTTGATGTGTTTGTGTTTAGATAGTTTATATTTTGCTGAGCCTGAGGTAGAATAAGTTATCTTAGGACTGATTGTTTGTTGATTAGCAAAAAGTTTTATAAAACCTAAATACTCTATTCACCCCCCCCCTCTAGAGTATTTCAGATCTAACCCTCACTTTCAATTAGTATCAGAGCAAGGTTCCTTTAGTTGTACAAGCTAACCCTTGAACCAAAAGATCCTGTGTTAGATCTGTTATTTTATTTCTATTAGGATTATATACACAGCGTGGCATAGAATAAAAACTATGCAAGCACCAGACCTCCAGTATGCAATCTAAATAGGTTTTCCATCTAGAAGGCAAGAATAAAATTATATATGAACTCTATTTATGAGGATATCTACAACTCCATTTTGACAGGTCCTCCACAAGCAATTACCTCTACATCCACAACAACCTCAAGCACACAAGCAGTACCACCACCTGAGTGGACTGAAGCCCATAAGAAAGCCAGATTTGCTGATGCTCAAGCCATGAATATTCCGGCCCAAACAATGTCTGATGACATATTCCAGAAGGTGGCTGAATGCACATCAGCGAAGGCCATTTGGGAATCCCCTAACCAAATGGTGGCTGGCTCTGGTGATGAAAGGAAGGATAGAAGATCCAATCTCATATCACAATATGAGAACTTCAAGAAGGAGGAAGCAGAATCAGTTGCAGATATGTATAATAGACTGAGCTCAAACATCAATGAGCTAAAAAATTTGGACAAGGACATCACCCTCACTAAGGTGAATGACAAAATCCTCATGTTCTTCCAAAGCTCATTGGATTCAAGGATCTGGCTAATCAAGGAGGCCAGGAGCCTAAATGAGATTTCCATAGAATCTCTTTTAGGACTGCTTAAGTCTTATGAGCAACTCATTAAATCCAGAGAATCAGCTGAGCAGAGAATACCTCCACCAGCAAGGAAGGAGAACAACATAGCTTTTAAAGCTGTTGAAGAAGCTGAAGCCTCAAATGTGAATGAAGAGCTGATGTGTAACATCCCATTTCCAACTAGACCCCTAAGAGTGGTTTTGGCCATGACTAGTCATGACAAACCTGGGAAGCCAGAAATGGGCCAAGAGATAGGAGGCCAAGGTAGGGATCACCATGGTCTGCAGATAGTAGAATTCTGAACAATAGTTTAGGATGACAATGGGGCTTCACCATGACCCCAAGACCCTACCACAACACTCCAAACATTTTGGGAGACCCATTAGAGCCAAAGGACCCAATAGGGCCAACCCAAGGGCCCAGTTGACCAAGGTCACCCTAGCCCTGAATAGGTCACCTAGCCCACTTAGGGCCAATAGACCCACTCCTAGTCTAGAGGACCCCACCTATGCCCTCCTAACCCTAAAGTGAGGTCAATGGTCACTAAGGACACATTGGGGTCAGCCCTAGAGGCCAGGTTGACCCAAGTCAACTCAAGCCCTAATCTGGTCAAAGTACCCTTACTAAGGTATGTGACCTCCAAAGTGCAGTGTAACACCCACATAACCCTACCTAGACCCTAAGGGAAGTCAATGGGTCACCAAGGATCCATAGGGGTGGACCCTAATGGTCATGTTGACCCAAGTCAACTCTAGCCCTAAAATGGTCAAAGTGACCTTACCAAGGGTCAGTGACCTTTAAGGTGCCAAGTCAACCCTACCCAACCTACATAGACCTTAGGGGAGGCCAATGAATCACCCAGGACCCAATGGGGTCAACCTAGATGGTCAAATTGGCCAAGTCAACCCTCATTGAGGGTCAAGTCAACTTAGCCCAAAAAGGGCTAACCCGAGCTCAAGCCACTTCTCCCTTAGGCTAAACCCATTCCCATGATCATCATAATCCAGTGGGTTGCCTTTAGCTTGTGGGGTTGACTAGTCAACCAGAGGTGACTAGAGAGAGAAGGAGCTCCTCTCCATGATAATGGAGGAGAGAGAAATGAGGAAGGAGAAGGGGGAAGTGAGAGGCCGGCCAAGGGAGACTAACAGCCACCCATTATGGCTGCAATCACTCCTCTAGGGGAGAGGAGTTGATTCCAGCCGTTTCCCTGCCACCAAGGGGTGGGTTCAGCCCCCCTCCACACAACCCGAGCCACTCCATTAATGGAGATAATGGCCATTGAAGACCAGCCTCTCCCCTCCCCCAATTGCCATTTAAACACCATCAGGAAGCCGAGGGATCATTTTGAGCACTTACCTGAGGAGACGAGCCCTTCCACTGTGCAGTTGCAGAAGCCGAGCGCCGCCGCCGTCGCCAATGGCATCCCGCCGCTCCTCTCGCATCCAGGCCGCCAGGAAGGTCCTCCTCCTCTCCTTAACTCGCGGGTAGATCCTAGGAATCCTTAGGCTTGAGTTCCGGGCTCATTGAGCCCGATCGAATCCGGGATTTCTCCTGGGTTCGGCAAGAAAAATTCTTGCTTAATCCGCCGGAAAACGCCTCTCCGGCGGCGGAGCCGCCGTCTGACGATAGCCACCACCTCGACGGAGGTGTTGGTGGCGGTGGCCGCCGGGGAGGGGCTGGATTGCCGGCGGCAGAGCTTGGAAATCGCTCCAGGCAGAACCAATCCCAGCCGTTGGCTCAGTGGGGACGATGACCAATGCCGTCGATCTGCGCCAAGATTCGTGCGGCATCAGATCAAATACTATAGAATTAATAAAATTATTTCATTTCTGTCACACTGGATGTATTTAATGTAATTAATGTTTAAAAATACTTAGGGACCCTGAATGGAAATTTGCCCAACATGAAACATTGTAGCTTAGGGTGTCTTGTTTGTAGCAAAAATTGTTTGGACCCTTTTGGGACACTGGATAGACCAGGGCACCCATTTTGGTGGGACATACCCTTAGGGCTAGGCAGTCACTAAAATGAGTGCCCACTCTTCACCCCAAGCCCAAATTGGCTGAAATTTTGGCAGAGAGTCTATCCTAGACATACCTAGGGCCTGCCAAAAAATGGGAATTTTGGGGAAAATATTTCTATAGTTTTGGTAAAAATTTAATAATCATTAGATAAATTAAATAGGTGCCCTAAACACATCCAAACCCTCCCAAATTTTGGTGAGTGGTCCCTGGGCTCCAATTAGGTTCCTGTATAAAATTTCATTCAGATTGGATGTGTTTTTGAATAGGTTTGACCCTCCCTATTTATACCCTATGAAGGGCATTTTGGTCAAAAGTTGCACTTGTGGTTTTGAGTGACCAAATCACCTCAACAGAGGCTGAAATTTTGGCCACAGATATAATTTGACTTTTACACTCACTTATGAGTTTGGAGTGGATTGGACTAGGGTAGCCCTAGAATGTTAGGGTAGGCCCTTTAGGGTAAATTTCTAGGGTTTGAAGAAATTGGGGTCAAAAGATCTTGGATGGACTTGAAACTTGGGAACGATGTCCATAGGGTTACTATGGTCCTGTGTTAAAATTTTAGGGCATTTGGAAGACTTAAGACCCCTTAAATCCATAACCCTAGTTTAGGGCACTAGCTTTGAAACCATAAGATATAATACCAAAACTATCTGAAAAGGCCGAGATTTTGAATGGGTAGTTGCTTAGGGCATACATGTCTCTGGAAATTTTATAATAAATTTTGGATGAATATTTTTTGGTACTTTATTCACAAGGTCATATTTTATAATTTCCACTTAAGAATTTTTGCAGAGAACTATACTTGTTTAAACTTGATAAAACTTAGCAAAGGGGCTTATAGTCATGATACCCATCTCTGTAAAGTTTTATGAAATTTTTGAAGAATGATATTTAGTAGTTGCTTCTTTAATTATTTAATTCCATGGAACCTTGGGAAATTTAATAATGACTATTAGATTGTCTGAAAATTCTAATTTCTTCATCATGATGTTTCTAGTTCCCTGTGAAGCCCTAGTAATTTTTACATAATTATTGGAGACATATATGTGGCACTTCCTTCATTATATTTAATTTTAGGAATTATTTAATAAATCCTTTAGAGGTCAAGAACTATCTGGAAAATTATGAAAATTGGCAACCAATGATATTTCTCTGTTATTTAGTGAATACAAATTTTAGGAGGCCATTACCTGAGAAAATCTTATGGTTCATGTTCAAATTGACTATGGCCTAGTTTTTGAGGAAATTCAATAAATAGTATATTAATTGGGAAAAATATGATTTTCTGATTTAGTCTATATTTATCATAATAGACCTCTGATAATTATCATGAGGGTACTGGATGAGTATTTCATGTACTTCCCCTTTTACGGGTCACGTAGCTTAAGTGGTCTGCATATAGCAAAACTGCAGGATTTCATTTGGATATGAATTAGGGCACGTATGATGGGTCTTGATGGTTTGCTGTAAGGACAAGTGGAATGGGCTGCACCTTTGGAAGATGAGTGAGTAGGGTGTGGTTTTGTCTAGGGTTTAAAGGCGTTCGGGTACGACGAAGATCGTCCTACCCAAGGAGAGTTGGAGTCAATCACCCTAGGATTAGCGTATCGAAACATGAGAAAATAATGGGTAAGGGATCAACCAATAAAAAAAATAAGTACCTTGCGAAAGGGAACGCTGGGCGTAATCCCAACACAGTTCCTAGTGCCCCTTGAGAGCCCTTCACAGGGAATACCGGGGGCAGTCCTGGGTTAACGTAAACTGTTTAACAAGCTGAAAAGAGTAACTTAGTAATTAGGGTTGCACATTTCACAGACACTGATGGCACGGGATGTTAGCTGGGAGCTTCGGCTCGATTGTTTGTGACGGACGTGTTGGTCCGGGGAGCTTCGGCTCGGGTTTTGATCACGCTAAATTTGCATGTGCATAAAGGAAAGTAAATTAGGGTGGTGGGTCTTCGGTATTGGAGGTCGATGCACCGACGCCAATACGTCGACTCGGCAAGTGTGGTTAGCACTTCGCCAACAGAAGTCCGGTGCGCCAGCCGGCAGAGTACGCAGGAGTCCGCTTCGTGCACCAAGCGTTGAGGCGTACGATAGGTCTGACCGGTAGTGCTTTACTGGTTTAGAGGTGGGCGAGGCCCAACCCCACCGCTTCCGTCTGCCACTACGGAGGTATCCTGGGAGGTTACGGCTCCAGAAAGGGGGAACTAAAGGTCTGTGTGCACAGAGTCGGGTGTGTGCGTTGCACTTGCATGATCCATCATACCCACTTGCATGTCATAGCATAATCGTTACCTTAAACCTTGACACCTAAAGTATAAGTGGAATGGGACGCTTATACTTTAGGACCTGCAAAACGACCCCTTAGTCTATAAGCTTGTGTGGGCAAGTTTATAAATTAAGGTTAATTTTGATATATTTAGTTACTGCTGTTTGACCACCGACACCCCAACGTATAAATCGGTATGGGACTTTTTATACGATGGGAGCCTTGCAAGAGACCCCTTGGCTTATGTTTTTTTCCACATAAGTGAAGGTTACATTTCAGCTTACATTTTATTGTCTTTATATGCTATAGAACTTGCTAGAATAGGACCGCTGCCATCTGCTTTTGATATTCTCCACCTTCAAGTCCTCCCCTTTCTTCCTCTCCGCTCGGTGCCTAGGAGCCGTGGGGGAAGGGGTGGGGATGATAGGACTTAGTCTTTTAGACTAACGGTTTTCGAACCGCATCATTTAGGGGATCGTGGAGACCAGCATGGATGAGCAGCCCCAGAGACCGGTGCGCTTGGAGGTGGGGCAGTCTAGCTCCGGAGTTCATACAGCCGGGACTGTGAGTCTCGACCCTGAGTATTTTTCAGCTTTTGCTTCCGCATGAGTGATTTTGTAGTGAGGATATGTTGTACCGGGCATAAGCCCGTATTTTGCTACTCTGATGTTATCATCTGTGGACACTCCCTTCGTGGAGTTATATTTATATATGTCATGTGATTCTCTGTGGACAGATAGTTTTTCATTTTATTCATTATGCTACTATTATGTGATCGAATTGGCCGGCAGAATCGGCGCCTTGGGTGATGACCCTTCAGGGCGTGAAGGAGTCCACCGCAAAACGGCGGTTCTGGGCCTAAGACCCCTGTGTCGAAAAAGAAAAAAAAAGGGGGTCTTACATGATGAGTCTCTTTTCCAAGAGATTCTATAAAATGGAAAGGAAGGATTTCAGAAGAAAGTCATCCAAGCAGGATGACAAGCCAAGGTATGACAAAACCCCCACTAAAGAAGTGGTCTGCTTTGGTTGCAGGAAAACTGGACACTTCATCTCAAAGTGTCCAGAAAATCAAAAGAAGAAAAAGAGAAGAGAGAAGGACTCTAGAAGACAGCAAAGCAGCAGACTTTCCTCTAGTAAATACAAGAAGAAGGAGAAAGGCTTTGGACCACTAACTGATTCTGGACTTAAAAGAATTGACAGGCTTCTGGATTAATAAGTTGAAGTACAGAATCCAGAGATCGTCGACCAGAGATCTGGAATCGTCGAGCTGAGAACTAAGTTCGTCGACCTGAGTCTAGAGAATAAAGTCTGGACTTATAATGCTGAATGTAGAGTCCAAAGATCGTCGATCAAAGAATAAAGTTCGTCGAGCTTAGCTTAGAGAATTTTCTCTGAGATCGTCGAGCTGAGCACGACTATCGTCAACCTGAGTTCGACGAACGTCGAACTCATTTTACCGAGTCTTTAGAAAAACTCTAAGTCTTGAGTCTTTGGCGTCTGATGATGGCTGGTCCATGCAGTGTTGATCCTAAGGACTTGGCCTAGACTGTTGGACACAACTATGAACCTGGCTCTACATGTTGGGTCAAATGATCCTAACTTAGTGACTTAGTGAACCTAGCCCAAATCCAACTAGGGATCCAACAATCTTCCCCGATTTGGGTGAGGTCACTAATTACAGACTCAAAATAAAATAAAAATTATGTAGCAAGAAAACATATATCTGGCAAGAAGTATTAATACATGCAGCAGATATATATATATGTACATAGTAATCTTCTGTATAAAAAATAGATATGCAGTTTTTAAAGAGAGATTAAGAATAGTTTAAGTATCATTTATTCTGCTTCTCTCTTATGCTTCTCCTCTTTGTCCTTATCTCCAGGCTTAGTAAATTTGATTTCCCTGTTGGGATCTGCAGCTTGCACCTTAGTCATTGTCATATCAGCTCTTCTTTCCTGTACTTTGAAATTATAGTGTATTCTGAGGGATCCTTTCCTTCAGCTCTGGCTTTATTGATCATAGAAAGGCCTATAAGTTCTTGGAACCTGACCATCCTAGCTGAAGTACCTGTTTCAAGATCTTCATATGGTATAGGAGGAGAAGCTGGTCACTTGGGGCTTTCAGATTTTTGATGTTCAGGAAATGTTTGTTATTGCTGTTGTTGATGCTGCTGCTGCTGGGATTGATGCTGCTTGCTAGAAGAATAATATATGTGTTGGCTGCTTACAGATGAAGAGGATCTCCCTTGATGTCTCTGATATGTTTGGAATTGGGTAGACCTCTGGGAAGTTGTGTATGAAGCACCAGCAGCTGGAGGAGGAGGAGGAGGAGGATCCTTTTGTATTTCTGAGTAGGAGGAGGGGAGTATCTTCTGTTTCTCTTTATCTCTTTCTAATCATTCTTGGATAACCACATCCAGCTGACATCCCTGTATATGTAGTTATCTTCTGAAGGATATAGAAGGGAGTGTCATTGGCTGGATTTAGCTTAGGAGCAGGAGGAGGAGGTGCTTTCCTTATCTTAGATACTTGTTTCTTCTTTGGCTCATCATCAGAATCCTCATCCTCCTCCTCCTCATCATCATCAGATCCCTGAGGATTATCATATATATCATTTAAAGCCTTCAGGGGCTCAGTAGAAATAATAGGTTTCTCAGGTTTAGATGGAGCTGGAGGAGAAACTTCAATAGGAATTAGAGAACTAACTCTGACAGTGCCTTCAACAGCTGCCTTATTCTCTTCTTCAATGTTAGCCAAGATCAAGGCATCAAGATCTGGCATTGGAGAGTCATCCATAACAAAACTGGGGGTAGAAATAATTTTTGGAGGGGACGAGATGATTACAGGTCTGGAATAACAAAACTGTCTCTTAGTTGCTTGCAACTTTAGGACTGATAGGGGAAGAATATGGAACAATAGCCAAAGATGGCTTAGTATAATCTGCTGGAGGGAAGCTCAAAAATGTAGTATTAAAAATTTTCAACAAATTTCTAAATCTACTGTGAGATTAATGATGAAATCACGAACAGTAAGTATCTCTTCTGGAGTTGACTCTTCTATATCCATTTCAGTCTCAATAAAATAATAAAATCAATAAGATCTGTATCATCTGTTGTTGCTACTGCCTCTACATCTGCTAGAGATGGAGCTGCTGGAACTGAAACTACTGTTACTGCTAGAGCTACTGCAGCTTCTTCATCAAGCATCTCCCCCTGCATAGTTTCAGTAATAACCGGAGACAGACCCCTAAATGAAGAGGGGGTAGCAGAAAGGGCAGAGATCTGGGCAGAGAGAGAGGAAATGGAAGTAGCAAGAGGTGTCATGGCCTCTGCTATGAGAGTTTCGAGGAGGGGGTGTGATGAGGGCAATGACAGATGAGATGGTGGAGGGATCCAGTGGTGGATTGGCAGATGGTTCAGAAGATGGTTGGATGGAAATAGTTGGAGGGATGTTAGATGGTGGTGAGGATGGAGGAGGAGCATCTTGCATTTGTGCATCCTGGATGGTTTCATGTGGAGGAGGAGTATTGGGAGGAGATGACAGTAGAGTGAAGGATGGTATGGAGGATAAGTGGGGTGGAAGGGGAGATGAAAGTGGTGTTGGAGAAGGGGAGGGTTGATGATATTCCTGTATAGGATAAGATGGGAAGTCAGTAAGGTCTGTGGGTGGAGAGGGTACATGAGATGTAGCTGGAGTAGGAACATGAATGGATGGTTGTGGTTGTGGTTGTGATTGAGGTTGGGTTGTTGTTGTGGTTGTGGAGTAGAGGATGGTTGGGGTTGAGTTACTGGAAGTGATGGAGGTGTGGGGATGATCTATTCAGAAGGGTGGGGAGTGGCTGTGATAGCCCTTGTGCTTTCAGAAGCTGTGGTTGAAGAGGTTGAAGTATTAGAGGGCTTGTATATAGTCCTCTCCCACTTGCCAAACAAGGCACATATTAGCCTTTTGCTGGCATTTATGAATATGGTCGGGGAGACCAGTGATTCAGCAGCCTTTTCCTTTAAGAACCCTAGGATCCTTCCAAAGCAAACTTCCTTTTTATTATTCTTTTTCTTTATTAGATCAAAAATGATCTGTGCCCAATTCACTTGCTTCTTATTAATCACTGCACACATGACCAAAAACTGGTGCCTGGTAATGTAATAATGTGCAGTGTGCTTGCCTAGCAAGACTTTCCCAACAATATCTGCCAGAAACTTGTATTCTGTAGATAAATGTTTCTTCAACAATTTATTGGGGTTATCTCCAGTATAACCCATCAAACTCAACATCATATCATATTCCTTAGAATCTATTTCCAGTTCTTATTCTCCATTATTCAATCCAAATATTTCAGTTAATACGGCGGGAGATAGGGAGACAGTATTACCCCAATTGTTCCAGTCATGGTATTCTCCTCTGATGTTGATGATGTGTATACCCATTCTTTAATCTCTGTTCCAGACAGTTTGATCCTTGTAGTCATTAGATTCTTCAGGTTCAGCTCTTCCAGTAGTTTCAGAATATTCAGAAAAAATAGGGTCAGAGTGCTGAAATGAATCAAAGTCGACATCGAAGCCCGTGTCGAACTTCATTACAGCCAATGTTACCGCTGGAATCACCATTAAATTACATGAAAGAGAGAAAATGATGATCAAGTGTAAAGGGAACAGAAATTGCGAGACGAGGAGGTCGAAGAAAACCTAGATATAAGGTGTTCCAGAATATGAATCGACAGACTCCGTTCCACAAAAATTAAGACATTCTTCGAACTGAGATCGAAGAATAATTGATAGTTAAATAATTCGTCGAGCTCCGCCTGAAGATCTGAAGGCATTTCGTCGAGCTCCGTTCGACGAAAGGTTTCTGAGGTGAATTCATCGATCTCCATTCGACGAAAAACAACCTCACTCACAGAGAGTTCGTCGAACTCCGTTCGACGAATATCTCAAGAACTTTCCACAGTTCGTCGAGCTCGGTTCGACGAACTTTTGAAAATTCATCGAGTGCAGACAAAAATTAAACTAAGTTGTCTCCATTGATCATTCCCAGCTGATTTATAAAAAATAAGTGATTTTTCTCTTCCAGAGGTTTGGTGAATATATCAGCTCTTTGTAAATCAGTGTAGATATAGACAAGATTAATTTATTTTTGTCCACACATTCTCTAATGAAATGATGTCTAATGTTTATATGCTTTTGTCCTACTGTGATGGACTGGATTTTGTGCTATTTCTATAGCACTTGTGTTATCACAAAAAGAGTTGAATTATTTAAGTTTAATCCATTGTCTAGGAGTTGGTTTTGGATCCACAACATTTGAGAGCAACAACTACCTGCTGCAATATATTCTGCTTCAGCAGTTGAGGTGGATACAGAAGATGTTTCTTGCAAAACAAGGATACCAACCTCATACCAAGGAACTGACAAGTCCTTGAGGTGCTTTTTCAATCAACCCTGCATCCAGCAAAGTCAGCATCTGAAAATCCAGTTAAATCAAATTCTGACTCAGCAGGATACCATAGGCCTAGACTAGGACAACTATTTATATATCTCAAAATCCTTTTAAGAAAACTAGGTGAGATTTTTTTGGGTTCACTTGGAAACTAGCACAAAGGCATGTGGCAAACATGATATCAGGTCTGCTTGATGTATGATATAGTAGGGACCCAACAATGCCCCTATATAATTTCTGATCCACAGGTTTCCCATGTGCATCAGAGTCAACCACAATATTGGTAGTCATAGGTGTTTTCTATGCTGAAGCATCAGCCATCCAAACTTCTTTATAAGATCTTTAGCATACTTAGCTTGAGAGATGAAGATGCTATCAGGCAACTGCTTCACTTGGAGACCAAGGAAGTAGGAGAGCTCACCCATGCTACTCATTTCAAATTTTGAATACATGAGGTCAGAGAACCTCTTGTATAATTTGGAATCAGTAGACCCAAATATGATGTCATTCACATAAATTTATACTAATAAAGTTTGGTCCTTATGATGTCTAGTGAATAGTGTTTTATCTATTATGCCTCTAATGAATTTATGCCCTATCAAAAAGCTAGCTAGGGTCTCATACCAAGCTCTTGGAGCTTGCTTTAAACCATAAAGGGCTTTATGCAATTAAATACATGAGAGGGATAAGTTGGAGAGACAAAACCTGGAGGTTGTTCAACATAAACCTATTCTTTAAGCACTCCATTCAGAAATGCACTCTTCACATCCATATGATATACCTTGAATTTCTTGTATACTGCATAGGCCAGAAAAATTCTGATGGCCTCCAACCTTGCAATTGGTGCAAATGTTTAGTCATAGTCAATCCCTTCCTCTTGCATATAACCTTGAGCAACAAGCCTAGCCTTGTTTCTCACAATTACATCATGGGTATCTAGTTTATTTTTATACACCCATTTGGTTCCAATGACTGGGTAGTCTTGTGGTCTTGGAACCAAATCCCAAACTCTACATCTCCCAAATTGGTTTAATTCCTCCTGCATTGCAATGATCCAGTGGGGATATTGCTCAGCATCATGGATGGATAGATGTTCAACTTGAGAGAGAAAATAGGCATGCATCAAGTCTTGATTGAGTTGATGCCTTTTCTGTACACCTACTGACATGTCTCCAATCACTTGGGATCTGGGGTGATCCCTTAGTGTGACAAATTCAGTGGGTGGAGTTGGTTGTGCAACATCATCTTGGATTAATTCCTCTTGTGGAATTATGTTTGCTGTTGGAGAAGGTTCAACTTCTTCCAGCTGGACTTCTTCTTCACTTTCTTCTTCAGCTTGTGGAGAAGGATGTGTTGGAGCCTCTTGGGTGAGCGTTAGTCCATCCAAATTCTCACACAAGTGAGGTACCTGCAAAGTTCTATTGGTAGAAATCTCTTCCTCATTACAAGACATGTTAGTTTCATCAAATGTAACATGAATGGATTCTTCAATTTTTAGAGATGATTTATTAAAAACCCTATAGGCTTTGCTTACTTGGGAATATCCAAGAAACATTCCCTCTTCAGCCTTAGCCTCAAACTTTCTAATGTATCTTTTATTATTGTTGTGAATATAACATATACATCCAAACACTTTAAAATAGTTCATTTTAGGTTTCTTCCCTTTAAGTAATTCATAGGGAGTCCTATTCTTCAGTTTATATATCAGGCTCCTGTTCAGGACATAGTTTGCTGTGCTTACAGCCTCTGCCCAAAAGGTTAGGGGCATGTAAGCATCTGCAAGCAATGTACCTACAGCTTCAATGAGTATCCTATTTTTCCTTTCAGCTACCACATTTTGTTGAGGAGTTCTAGGAGCTGAGAAGCAATGTCTGATACCTTCCTTCTCACAAAACTCATGCATAAGAAGAGACTCAAACTTTGTGCCATGATCACTTCTAATCAATGTAACATGAGTAGAGAACTCAATCTATAAGGTACTGAGAAAATCTGTAAGAACCTTAAAGGTATCTGACTTAGATCTCAGAATGGATACCCTAGTGAACCTTGTGAAGTTATCCACAATAACTAAGGTTTAGGATTTCCCTCCTAGGATTTGTACATCAATGGGTCCAAAGAGATCCATGTGTAGAAAATACAAAATCCTAGGTGAATCACTTTCATTTAACAGATTTAAAACTAGATTTAGTTTGCTTGCCTAGTTGACAAGCCATGCAAAGGCCTTCCTTCTTGTAGGGACCAGAAGATAAACCTCTAACAAGGTTGTCTTTTGATAGCCTAACAATGTTTTTCAAGTTAACATAACCTAGCCTTTTATGCCATAAATCATTCTGGTTACTAATTAAATTAAGTAAGCAGATATCAGAAGTGGTAGAAAGAAAATCAACTAAGTATATGTTACCTTGTCTATTCCCAATTAAAACAGTTTGTTTTTCATTTTAGAAATAGTGCAAGAAGATGAGTTGAAATGTACCTGATAAACTTCATCACATAACTAACTTATGGAGAAGAGGTTATGTTTGAGTCCTCTGACATATGTCACTTTCTTGAAAGTGACAACTCCAATCTTCACTTCTCCAAAACCTTCAGACTGGCCACACTTGGAATCACCAAAGATTACTTGGGTCCCAGCTTAGACTTGTAGTTGGTTAGGTTATCCTTGCTGCCTGTCATATATTTGGAGCATCCACTATCCAGGTACCATGTTTGATTATTTAATGGACATCTCTTTACCTGTAATGAAAAACAATTAATTATTCTTGACCCAAGTTATCTGGGGTCCTTTGTTTTGCTGGTAAGAGAACTGGATATAACAAAAAATCAGGTTGAGATTTATATCCTAGAGGGTGATATCTTTTAGGTGGTATAACCCAATCAGCTATAGGATTAAATGGTTTTCTAGAATTATTAGAATTGTTGTTATAATTAACATTCCCGTTAATTCTTTCTGGGTTCGACGAATTGGGATGAGATCGTCGATCTCTGCCCAGAATGAACATATTCATTTTCTGTGCCCCACGTTCGTCGACCTCTACTCGACGAACCATACAGAGTTCGTCGATCGCAGTTAGACGAATAATTATAGTTATAGTTTTCGTTTAGAGTTCATCGATCTGGGTTCGACGAACTGGCAACATTTCGTCGATTGAGTTCGACAAATTCTACTGAACCTTGTTTTTGCAGTTTTCTGATTTTGTTGTTCTGATCTATTGATTTTGGATTTGATCTAAGGTTGGTTTATTGTTATTTTCTCTTTCCTTTAGCAGAAACAAATTTAATGGGGTAGTCAGAATATGTTATTTGAGGATGGGGGAAAACTTGATGAAGCACCCAGCCTAGCTTGCCATTAAGCCTGGCATTTATAGTGCTTGTGATGTCCATCAACTTGAAGCGTCTCCCATTGAGAGTTTCCTCAAGTTGTTTAGCCTCATATAACTCAGTTTTTAATAATATGATTTGTTCATTAGCTAAGGTTAATTCATCCTTTAACTTATTATTTTCAGAATTAACATTCTCTAGGTTTCCTAATTTTTACCTAAGAGTCTTGATTTCCTTTTTTGAGTTAATTAAATCTATGCACATGGTTTTGAATTCAGATTTAAATGAATCAGAACTGTAATCAAAGAAGATAATACCTTGTTAGCTTCAGATTCAGAGACTTCTTCATTGTCAGAATCTTCTTCTTCTGAATGGCTCCTGGAAGCATCAATGGCCATGAGGCAAACCTCCTTGGCCCTTGCCTCTTCTTTATCTTCACTGGAGCTGGAAGATGTTGATTCATCCTCATTTCACTCCAGGATTCATCCACAAAGCCTTTCTCATTCTTCTTCTATTTGCTAGAGGAAGGCCTACTATTGTGCTATCTTCTTGTGTCTTTCTCTCTTCTCTTCTCCTTCTTCTGATTCTCTGGACACTCAGAGATGAAGTGTCCAGGTTTCCTGCAACCAAAACACACCACTTCTTTAGTTGGTGTTTTGTCATACCTTGGTTTGTCATCCTGCCTGGATGACTTCTTCCTGAAATCCTTTCTTGCCTTCTTGTAAAATCTTTTGGCAAGTAGGCCCAATAAATCTCCATTTATTATTGGAGATTTTGTCTCCTCAGCAGCCTTGAATGCAATGATGTGTTCCTTCCTTGCCGGAGGAGGTGTTCTTTGCTCAGCTGCCTCTCTGGATTTGATCAGCTGTTCTTAGGACTTAAGCTTGCCTAAGAGAGATTCAGTGGAAATCTCATTTAGTCTTCAGGCCTCCTTGATGGGCCAGATCCTTGAATCCTATGAGCTTGGGAAGCACATAAGGTTTTTATCATTCACCTCTGTGCGGGTGATGTCCTTGTCCAAGGTTTTTGGCTCATTGATGATTGAGCTCAACCTATTATACATGTCAGCTACTAATTCAGCTTCCTCCTTCTTGAAATTCTCAATTAGGATATGAGATTTGATCTCCTGTCCTTTCTTTCATCTGCTGATCCAGCCACCATTTGATTTAGGTAGTCCCAAATGGTTTTGGCTGAGGTGCATTCAGCCATGTTTTGAAAGATATCATCTGACATTGTTTGTGCCAATATATTCATTGCCTTGGCATCAACAATCTTTGCCTTTCTTTGGGCCTCAGTCCACTCAGGTTGTGGAACTGCAGTTATGCTTGAAGATGTTGCAGAAATAGTTGCTTGAGGGGGACCTGTCAAGATGGAGTTGTAGATATCTTCATCAATAGAGTTCATGTACAACTTAATTCTTGCCTTCCAGATGGCAAACCTATTTTGGTTGCATACTGGAGGTCTGGTGCTTGCATAGTCTTTGTTCTGTGCCATTGCCGTGTATATAATCTAAATAAAAATAAAGATAAGAGAGTAAATCTGATCTAACACAGGATCTTTGGTTCAAGGGTTAGCTTGTACAACCAAGGAATCCAAGCTCTGATACTAATTGAAAGTGAGTTATTAGATCAGGAATACTCTAGAGGGGGGGTGAATAGAGTATTCAGGGTTTATCAAATTTTTACTTGATTTTATCTAGTGCAGGAATAAGATTAAAAACATAAACAACAAACTAACAACTAACACAGCCACAGCAAGAAACAAAAGAAAAGGGCAATCTAGACAACACAAGAATTTATAGTGGTTCCCCTAAACTTGGGTACATCAACTCTTCTACTACCTTGGTAGGAATCCACTCAGATTTGTGATCAGGTTCCTGACACCAATGAGCTTTTGATCAGGTGCTCAAAAACCAATCATCAAGTCTTTTGGTCAGGTGACTTGCAACCAGGAATAACTTTGAAGGGAGTTATAACCCTTTATACAGTGGGGGATGTGAGATGATGTTGTCTTCTCTTTCTCAATATACAACTGAGAAGACTTATGGATATTGATTTTAGCAAAGGCTCCCCCTGAGGTATAGAATGGTTCAGAAAGATGGAGCCTTGTTGTAGGGTGATAGGCCTTCAGTAGTTCAGCCTTCATCAACAGTTGTTCAGGAACTTCTTTGACAAATAGAGTTGTAGTTGTCCTTTGAAGTTTCCTGGAGTGTTGAAGATAGAAGACTCTTGATTTTGATTTGGTGTTCTTCTTCTTCAGGTAGCTGATGATCTTCAGGTATATGGCTTCTTTTCTGTATCAGATTTCAGTCTTAAGAGAGAGACAGAGAAAATCCTTGTTGTTTTTTTGACTGATTGTATTACTGACTGTCTGTTCGTTGTGTATCGTCTCTATGTAGAAGATGATTAAACTTCCCTTGTATATTTTCAATATAATTTCTCCATTTGAAATTTGAATTCCTCTGCATTAATTGTTGACGGCCTTGACAATATACTGCATTGATTTATTTCCCAACTGTCCCATGGAAAAACGACAAGCAATAATCTTGGAGAAGACCATAATCAATGCTCTGTCTAACGGTTATATTCAGAGAATATTTTGGCATTGATTACTGAGGAATTATTGCAATAGAAGGGGGATAGAAGGAAGGAAATAACTAAGTCTGGATTTGTCGAATAGATAACAAAAATCATCGAGCTGAGTCCACAGTTCGTCGAGCTGAGAAGTTGTGTTCGTCGACTAGATGGCTTCTGTTCGTCGAGCTGAGTTCTAAGATTATCGAGCAAAGAGTAGAACTGCATACTCTAAAAACTTTGCCTTTTCTGTGTATGGAGTTCGTCGAGCTGATAACTGATTTCGTCGACTGAAGTTCAGCAAAGTATTTCTGGACTTAGAATATTTTCAGATGCTTCTAGATGAAAGTGTTGAAGTGAAGTATCCAGAAATCATCGATATGAGAATTGGTTTCGTCGAGCTGAGGACAACTAATTGTTGCTGGATAACTCTAGCCAAAGTGGTCAAAGTTTGTCGAGCTGAGAATCTTGAATTCGTCGACTGAAGATGATTCTGGACTTAGAAGAATTGACAGACTTCTGGATTAATAAGTTGAAGTAGAGAATCCAGAGATTGTCGACCAGAGATCTGGAATAGTCGAGCTCAGAACTAAGTTCGTCGACCTGAGTCTAGAGAACAAAGTCTGGACTTAGAATGCTGAAGGTAGAGTCCAAAGATTGTCGATCAAAGAATCAAGTTTATCGAGCTCAGCTCAGAGAATTTTCTCTAAGATCGTCGAGCTGAGCACGACTATCATCAACCTGAGCTCGACGAACGTCGAACTCATTTTACTAAGTCTTTAGAAAAACTCTAAGTCTTGAGTCTCTGCCAGTCTGATGATGGCTTGTCCATGCAGTGTTGATCCTAAGGACTTGGCCTAGACTCTAGGACACAACTATGATCCTGGCTATACATGTTGGGTCAAATGATCTTAACTTAGTGACTTAGTGAACCTAGCCCAAATCCAACTAGGGATCCAACAAAACCAAAAATAGTTTCAAATCCACTAATAAAAGTGATTCACCTAGAATTTTGTACTTGCTACATATGGATCTGTTTGGCCCTTTTGCCGTACAAAGTTTGGGAGGAAAGTCACACTCTAGTTATTGTTGATGACTTCTGTAGATTCACTTGGGTGTTCTTTCTGAGAAACAAGTCAGATAACTTTAAAATTTTTACAGATTTTCTTAAGAGAATACTGATTGAGTACTCTACTCATGTTGTATTGATCAGAAGTAATCATGGCACCGAGTTTGAATCTCTTCTCATGCAAGAATTCTGTGAGAAGGAAGGTATCAGGCATTATTTTCTACTCCTAGAACTCATCAACAAAATGGGGTATCTGAAAGGAAAAATAAACCCTTATTGAATCTGCTGGGACATTGCTTGCAGATGCTTATTTTCCCATATCCTTTTGGGCTGAGGCTGTAAGTATAGTAAATTATTTTCTGAACAGAAGCTTAATAAATAAATTTAAGGGTAAGACTCCTTATGAATTACTTAAAGGGAAGCAACCTAAAGTATATTACTTCAAAGTATTTGGATATTCCCATGTCAACAAAGCTTATAGGGTATTCAATAAATCAGCATTAAAATGGAAGAATCTGTACATATATCCTTTAATGAAGCTAAATGTTTTACAAGGAGAAGGATTCTTCTACCATAGACACTTCACAGGTGCTCTATCTGTGTGGGAAGTTGGATGACTTAAACCTTACCCAAGAGTTACATTGAATCCTTCTCCACAATTGATGAAGAAAGTGCGGAAGAAAGTGTTGAAGCAGTTGAACCAACAACAACAAATGTAATTCCACAAGAGGAATTAATTACACAAGCTGTTGATGAACCAACTCCTCCTGCTGATCTTGTCACACTTAGAGATCATCCCATATCTCAAGTGATTGGAGACACATATCAGCTGGTGTGCAAACAAGTCATTAAATCAACCAAGATCTGATGCATTGCTTCTTCATTTCTCAAGTTGAGCCTCAATCCATAAAAGATGCAGAGCAAGATATTCACTGAATATTGCCATGCAGAGGAACTCATTCAATTTAAGAAGGTGTATGAAGAGTTTGGGATTAGTCCAAGACCCAAAGTCTATACAGTCAA